>SRHC01002689.1:29592-45790 GCA_004794325.1 Pomacea maculata
TGTTAATTTTTTTTTTTTTTTTTGCAAGCTCACACTACTCAAAGTTCACTGTGACTAAACTAACCTTTATTGAAGTCATTTATTCAGGTTGTGGATGTCTAAATCTCTCTCTCCCCTCTCTTTCTCTCTCTCTCTCAGATGAAAGAAACAAATCATGAATATAGATATATTGGTTCCAGGAAACTGAGATGATCTGTTGCATCAGAAGCAAAAGAAAGCCATGTTGTCGAGAGTTGAGCGTCCATGACCGAGTTCACAGGGTATGTAAACTTGAACTGTGACAGCTTGAATCTGTCTAACAAAGGTCCAAGCTGATGATGACCTGAAAAGAACAAAGCAATCAGGGAAAAACCCAAGTCCTTTTATATGCTAAGTTCCTATTTGACCTCTGAACATACATTGAGAATATTAACCCCTCGACTCTCACGTTCCTAACATTGATCGAGGAAAGTAAACTCCTGACAGAAAATCTGTTACTAATTCCATCGGCCGCCAAGATAAAAGCTCGATTTTGGTCGATAAAGATGTTTGTTTACCACAAGGACTACACAGATCCAGAATATTCTGACAGTTACATGTCTGATCGAATATTTTCACAGTTTGTTTGTTCTTTCTTGCTTCGACACGACAAAATAAATAAACAATTGAAAACAAACAAGCAGAGCACACAGTCCGCGGGATGGGATGGTAGCAGCAGCAGCAGCCAGCAACAGCAGCAACCCCATCACCAGCACTTCCAGCGGCAGGTAGAAGGTGTATTGAGACTGGAAACACCGTTGCCAAGGCATTCCAAACACCGCGCGTCACGTGACCGCAGGCTCTCAGCTTCCTGGGGTCTACAGGCGGTGAAAAATTCACGACTTTTAAAAGCAGACTCTTTGTTTGCTAAAACTAGGAATTACAAGCACCGTTTGGCGACAGTGCCGTGTGCAAAGTTCCAGAAAACTAAACAAATGAAATATTCAGTCTCATTTGATCATCTGAGTACAGAGTTGTTTTTCTCTACAAACGGCAACCTGGTTTCCGGTTGACTGCCTCTGTAGAGCTGGAGATGGCTGCTTTTTTCTTCTTTGTTCTTTCAAGCCCAGTCAGCCCCCTTGTTTTCCCCTCGTACTCTTCAATATTCTATATGTCATTATTTCATTGTCATATTTGCTTGCAATATTTTCCAGCCTCGGGTCTCATGGGAGGAACGGAAAATGGGAGCAAGAGAAAAAGAGAAAGGAAGGATAAAACAGAGAGAGGGGAATAACTTTATATTATTCCAATAAAAAATATAAGAAAGATTGAAATTTTTTTTTCATTTCTGTGTTACTAGATGACTTCAACACATCAACCACATCACTTCCTCCTTCGGAATACTGCTGCTGCTGGAAAAGTTGGAATTATTTATGATGCTCTGTCACTTTTGCTTACGCCAGGAGTGAGGAACCTGTTTTTTTCTCAAGAGACATTTTGATATTTATAACATCATTTGTGTGCATACAAAAATCTCTACCTAAATATTAGCCTGCACTTTTTGGTCAAGGTGTAGTTTCTCTACAGTGTGTTAGCATTTTTGTATCATGTACACAATCCCAGCCTCCCTTGCACTTCTGTCCTCTGAGTCACCATCATCTAACTGTCGTGCGAAAAATATGGTCTTCTCCGACGAAAACCATAGAAAACAATCAACTGTTTGGAATGTGTAAAATTTATTTTGGTAAGTAGAAAGTTCCAAGATGGAACAGAACATGTGATAACAACACATTTTTAAAAAAGATTTAAAAAAAGAGAATAACTATTTAGTACAAACATACCTTGATGGAGGACTTATAGTATTTACAAAGTGTTTATCAACATACTACACATCCAGTCATACCTGTATATGTACAAATAAACTCTTAAATCCAAACTATTTTTTATCAGCCAAAGATTTTTTTCCATTTCCTCATTCTTTGGAAATTCATGAAAGGATCATGTTGTACACTTGTACATCCAGGTACACAGCAATGTCGACAATTATTATTAATGTTATGTTGTAGTTGTAGTTGTTGTTGTTGTTGTAAAAAGCTGTAGTTGTTGTTGTAGTTGTTTTTTGTAGTTGTTGTTGTAGTTGTTGTTGTAGCTGTAGTTGTTGTAGTTTTTGTTGTTGTTGCAGTTGTTGTTGTAGTAGTAGTTGTTGTTGTTGTTGGTGGTGGTGGTGGTGGTGGTGGTCGTGGTGGTGGTCGTGGTGGTGGTCGTGGTGGTGGTGGTGGTGGTGGTGGTGGTGGTGGTGGTGGTGGTGGTGGTGCTGGTTGAGCCGATGTGCTCGAAGAACGTAACACTTATCAACAGCCGACATCAAACCGGAAGTTTGGGTTCAGGTCACAAGCATGCATAATTCTCTCAAATCGTATCAGCATACGTGGCTGTCCCGTGCTATAGTCGTTTGTGACCTTTTGGTCCCGTAATGGACGCTCCTTGCTTGCCCCACAAAATTAATTAGATCATTATTATTCACTTACTATACATTTAAAAGCTTAAAGATTTGCTGAAACCTCCGGTTGCCTTTGCTAGGAGTTTCCGATGAATTTGCGAGCCCGATGTAACCCACTCCTGCTTTTTACATACCCGCACATTTTTCTCATACGAAGATGTATGACGAGGGTGTTGGTGACTGCTGCATGTCTCTCAACAATCGGACAGAGCTGTGCCAAGAAACGGCTTCTCGTGCTGAACCCTTCCCCAACTCCCCCACCTTTATTTTTTTTTTCCTTTGAAAGTTTCTTTAATAAAGCTTCCATTTTTCACGTGGCTAAAGAAACGAATCTGGGATGTAATGGCAACAGTTTTCATCGATATAACTATGTACAGATCAACCACAGTGTGAGCCGACAGGAACATTCGAGATCACGTTCGAGAAATTCGCCCCCCACCCTGAACCCCTACCCTTTATTTTTTTTTTCTTTCTTTCTTTCTTTTCACGAGCCATCAATACATGCAGTACGAGCCCTAACATATGTTTCATTCGGATTACGTACGTCTGCTTTTGATTTCGGTTTCAGCGAATGCTGGCGAACAAAATCGGCTTATTAGAAAACCCTCGGCGTTTCGATCGAGCGTTCTTGTGTGTATGTAAATCCAAATTGACTTAGAAGACGCTTCAATACCATCTGTGTTCTTGACAAAGATGAATGTCGAGTTGGTGACTTGTTTTGCAGGGCGAACATAGGTTGACAGGATTTGAAGTGAAAAGAAAGAAGAAACGGCCACAGAGGGTCCTTTGTCCGCAGCGGCGATATGAACCTTAATCCGGGACACGATCTCTGCTACTTGATAGACCGTTGAAAGTTGTAAAATTCTGCGCTCTGAGCACTTAAAAAGTGCGATCGTTTGGCGAGAAGCATCTGCTGGATCTCGAGATGAGCGATCGAAGGGTGGAGAGTTCATTTTCCTTCATTCTTTTTGGATTTTATTCCTTTTTTTTTTTCTTCTCTTTCCTGCCTTTATTGTTTAATAATAATAATAAAATCATCAAATTTGTAGAGTGCGCTTCCTTGTGTGGAGGTGAATTCAATGTACTGTGCACTTCAAACGAACCGACAGTCGACCATAAAATAAACAAACACAAGCAAATGTGACCAGCATCAACAAAGTCCATGTCTTCGTTCACTTTTAGCAAGTAAGAAGAAGGTTCGTTTGGACTATTACAAATGTTTCTTAAAGATTTTGAGGCCAGATATGGAAACTTCGAACAAAATTAAACAAAATTGGAGGATAAAGGGGCAGGTAATTGTTGATGGTGTAGGTAAAGAAGGAATGTCTACCTGATACCCCTCGTCAGAACCAGAAGATCAAAGAGACCGACTCGGGTGGCAGAGAAGCTCGGTCTTTCCATACAGTACTCACACAATAATCAAGAATTTATATACCACGGGAATAAATTGTGATAAATATTTGTTTCTTTTTGTTTCCTTATTACAAGTTAACCGTCAAGAGATTTAAAATTTTAAATTCAGTATTTATTATTCAGTTTATCCCACCAGCACTCCGCACTTCGTTATAATCACGATCTCTCATGTCTCTTTATTTTTTTTTTTATTCTCTCTCTCTTTGGGGAGGAGGGGAAGTGGGGGTCAGACTTTTCCCTCCCTTTCCTCGTCGTCACGAATGGGCTGCACTATTTTCATGCCTACACACCGTGTGATTTTGACAGCTCCTTTCTTCAGAGTGATTTCTCGACTTAGCTACCCCGGGTGCTGCGACAGTAACCTGCGGCGGCAGCTGAACTTGCGGGAGCTACCCGGCTCGTGCTGGATGGACGGGTAGATGAGAATCCCCTTTCCCCCTCTGCCTAGCCGGGGAGACGGGGACGAGCACTCCGTGACCTAATGCACCTGAATAGCGCACCTGGGAAGATATTCCTCCGACTGCCAGCTTTTAGTTCTGAACAAAATGAGTCCGTGTGCGGCTAGGTTAATACCTGTATACAGAGCCACCTAATGTGATTATGTCGACAATGAAGAGTCGCTTTCAATTGGATTTATTTGTGATCCAAGTTTCGGGTACTTCTGGTATGCTCGTCTCTGCGTGCTTGTGTGCGTGCGCGCGCGCGCGAGGGCGAAACTTAACGAGAGCTTCTCGATGTCCAAAGCAAATGAATATTAAGAACTACCTTTAAGAGCAATCTTCAAACTGAATGATTTTCTACTTGGTTTGGTCTCAGTTTAGTTCTGGTGGCCTGCAATCCAAGCTGTCCTGTCACCTTACCTCCGGTCACGGGTCAGTCTCTACAGGGTGACCACTCGTTTCTCCCCTGTCCGACCCCAGGTCTGAGTGACCGCCTCATTGTGTTTGTCAACACTCGCATTAACTCTCGGCAAACACAACTCGCGATGGGCAGAAGATTCAGAGACTGCCAGCTGGAGAGAGTTCGGAAGAGGACAATGTCACCCGATGAATGTCCCTCGGACGATCTAATTGGACACCTGTGTGAATACAGGTGAGCTCGGATTGCCCTCAGAAGTGGGATTAGAAAGTACCTGCGCCAGCCGTTGCCGGACGGGTAAAGGTTTGGTTTGCCATAAAGCCGAGTTTTGAAGGAGCAAAGAGGGTTGTCGGACTAAAGAGAACTTTTTTGAAACCGAGGAAACCGAGGACACCCGTCCCCTTTCCCTCCACCCGAAAAAAGTGACCGGTGTCCGTTGATATTCACCCAGCAGATTGACATTTGAATGTCTGGCAAGTTTGTAGAACTCATCTGCGCTCGGACACTCGCTTTTGTGAGCCGCTGATGTCCAGTCGTGTGACTGCCATTGGTAACAGTGTTTGCTACTGACCCTCCCTGAGTTCTGTAAGCAGTCATTGGATTCATTCATTGGTGGCGTTCGTCGAGCTTTGTTTCTTTTTATTGTTCGTTTATTGTGATGTTTGTTTGTCCTTTCTTTATTTAACCTTTCTTACTCGCCTGATGCAAACCTTTCGTGCTAAAGGGTTTATCGTCTTGCAGAAATACTTCTGTAGACTGTCTCCTTAGGACACTTGCTTCGGACTAGAGGCCCACTGTCAGCTCCCAAGAATGCCTAACATCGAACATAAGCTATCATGAAGACTCACAAGTATAGGTTTATCCAGGAAAAAAATCCTGTTTAACTTTAAGTTGTTGTTGTTTTTTTTTTTCTCTCTATGTATCCAATACAAATGGATCGGCTGAAATGTCCCTGGACCACCAGTCGTAAAAAAAAAAAAAAAAAAGAAAAAAAGAAAGAAAACAGAACAGTCCCTCGACTGGGTTCATAGTAAGCTGGATGCTAGTTATGATGTAATTTAGCTACTGCGCGTTAGCACTGGAGTTAGCGCGGCTGTGCACCTGGGCCCAGGTGTGGCTAGCAAGGTGAGAAATTGTTGCACACCAAACTCCACAAGCTTGTAAGTGGCGGCCATAACACCAGACGGCTTTCAAACATCGATTGTCGACATGCTTGCTTTGAAACCCACAATGCTTGCTCGCGCCAGCAGCCGACATCGAGCGTCACATGACAGGGTACATAGACGGCACTGAGTGTCACAGGACAGGGTACATTGTAGGCATTGAGAGTCAGGTGACAGGGTACATTGTAGGCATTGAGCGTCACAGGACAGTGTACATAGGATGATGGGAAACATCAATGAGACTAGTTTATCCGTTTTCTATTTATTCGAGTGCGGTAAGACGACAAAAGGCTGTTAAAAGTTCTGAACTCTTTCTAAAACCACGGTTAATGAACATCAAGATATTTCGTCAGCAGGAAAAATAAAGGCAATGGTGAGATGAAGAAATCCCCGCCATTCTTTTATTTAAAAGAAAAAAAAAAACCAAACAAACTTTGACCGTTACTAGCTAGATAATCTTAAAAGTATTTTTTAAATCTACAAATCTCATATGATGTCGATTTCTAAAAATAATAATCCTATAAACAAACGCAAAAATATTAATCCAGGGAGATAATATTGCTGTTAAAAACAAACGACAGTTGCAGTCACGTGATTAAGAAATGCCAGGCTCGGGATAAACTTCGTCCAGTTCGATCTGTGACCCGCTTACTGTCCACACTATTTGCTGCGGGGACAAACAAAAACCAAGAAACAAACATTCATACTACTGTATATACTGACAGCAAATGCTCTCTCATTAGTTTAAACAAGATCCGGTGGACGGAGGTACAAACTGGACAGACACGACAAAAGTTCACAGGTGAAGGTCGTTTGAGCTGGACAAACAAAGCTACAAGTTTATTCACCTATGTCGGTATGATCTCTGTTGGCAATTTCAGGGTTAAAAAAAAACAAAACATAAACTCCGTTGGGGGAATGTGTGAGAGAAGGGAGGAAGGGAGAGCGAGGGCGAACAAAAGGCTATTGACAGCGAGCCGGCCTCGTGCTGTCGGACTGACTGACTTGATTGACGTCGATCAGGCCCCGCCTCCTCTCGTGTCGATTGGTCGTTGGAGCGCGCGCAAGGAGACGCATGGCGGATGAAGAAAGGTCCAGATGCGAGAGTTTCCCTCATCGTCTGCCGGCACAACATCACCCCCGGCCTCGTCGGCGGTGTTGGTGATTAGCAAACAAATCGAAAAGTGTCCCCCCGTCTTGGCCAATTGCCAAACATTTAATTCCCCTCGCCAGAATTAACAGCACCGCCATTGCACCCCTGCAGCTCGCGCTCAGCACGCACACAGCCGAGCGTGGATTCTCCTCTTTCCAAACTGCAGTAACTAAACAAATTTTTAACTCCAGGAAACAGAAAAACTGAAATGATTTTTGTTTGTTTAAAGTATATGACAACAAGTCTGACAAAGAATCAACAAGGCTTCGGCCAGCGTTCACGGTGGCTTACATTCCGACAACAGGATTCGCGCAGCTGAGTAAACAACGAGGATGTCTTATCCTATTAACAGCAAAATAAACAAAGTTGAGCGGTGGCGGTTATTTCAGTGAGGTGCTCACAGGTTTTTAATTCTGGATTTTAATGCTTATTGTTTTATTGTTTTCTCTGTTTGTTTGTTTTGTTTTGTTTTGTTTTGTTTTGTTTTGTTTTGTTTTGCTTTAAGTTTCTCTGCATGGTCACTGTAAAGCTAGACTAGTTGTTTATTCTAGTTGTGTTCGTTGTCAGAGATAACAGGACACTGTGTACAACAGGAAGAAATGGAAAAAGAAAATAGAAATTTTTTTAATGATTACAGATGAACAACGACTACTTTTATTTTAATTTATTTACTGTTGATAAATTTAAACTTTACGCAGTATCATTACATTTTTATCTAATTATTTTTATTTGCAAATTTTTATATTAGTTTTTCACTAAATCCTCTGTCACTATTTGAGAAGTATAACCAATGATGACAGTGATTGTGGTATTCGGACATTTAATTTATTAAATTACATAAATTAATTAAGATTGCCGAGTAGCCCTGCTTTCTTTCTAGCTTGTCCACATTATTGACTTCAATTTAAAATAAATTTATATCATTTCTACCCACGAGATGGAGTGCTAACGATTTGATTGCGGTTAGGTTATGTACATAAATACGGGTGTGTGAAAACAACTGTTAATGAATGACAGAGTGTGACAGTGTCAGACAATGATTACACTTATGCCAGGTTTCTAAGGATGAGGGAAGGAAGATTGGAGGTGACAATCTATTAATTAATACTCTGTAAAAACAACATGAATTATAGTCTAGGAAACAAGTCCAAACCTGTCAGTTTGCCGAGATAAAAGATGGACTCTCGTGAGGCTGGAAAGTTCTGTGTTTTGTAGACAGCTACCTACCGAGGGTGGCACAGACCAGAGAAGAAAGAAACGGAAGACAAACTAGGAAGGAGGGAAAACAAAGAGCTGGCAACATGAGCAAACAAAATCTGGACAAGAGCTTTCTTGAGACGATGGAGGACGACAGACTGAGGACAGGGATGGAGGACTGAGCTTCGCGCCCCTCGTTGCCGTGCGGCGGGCGCTGGGCCAGCGGGAGACATCGGAACCTCGGAGGGGGCGGGCTTGTTGACACATCGCCTCTCGTGCGGCGCTGACTGACAACTCCTTGCTCATTTGTCGTCTGCTCGTTACAGACATTCTCTCTCTCCAGCCCCCTCACCCCATCCCCGACACCCTACCCCAACCACCTCTCCAGTGCGTGCGTGCATTCGTGCATGTGTTACTCCGCGGGCGATGACGAGGGATGAAACCGTCGTCGGGCTACTTTGTCGTGCGTTCGTAGGTGGAGGTCGCCTGGCAGCAGCAGCAGCAGGAGGAGGAGGAGGGAACTCTGTCGCGGCGACAAGGTCCATCTACTTCCTGCTCTCAAAAGGCGTGACAACTCTCTTTGCCTGCAAGTAGTTTCTGGCTTGCTGTCTACCTTCCCCCTCCCTGTTCCCCGTTTACAAACTTCCCCACCCCCTACACACACCCCACCCCACACACGCCGAGCCTCCCTCCCTGTCAGGGTGGACGGACCAATGTCATCGTCAACGCACCCCCTTTCAGCGCCATTGTAAGTCGCTCTCCACGCCTGTGAGGCATTCATCGTTCTGTGGCGAGGGATAAACATCGCCGCTCGCTCAGCCCATCTTGCAGCGGGTTGTCACCCGCAGGGACGACTGCCACGGGTGTGTGTGCGTGCGTGTGCGCGCGTGTCGCCGTTATTTTCATTGGCCACACAGTCAGTTTAGCTCGCACATCGCCGGTTCATCGTCGTCAGTGAGCTTCTCAGTGAAGACCGACGACAACGAGGATCTGCTCCGTCTGAACGTCCTGCCATCGAGTCTTCACTCCGTGAACCCGTGTCCTCACATTTACTAGGTACGACATTCTTTTTTGTTTTTTCTGTCACCTCAACAGACTTCACCTACCGAGGGCGAAAAGTAAGAAGTATAATCTCTTTGTCAGGCTGTGCAAAGATAACCTACTTCTCCGTGGTATTTTCACCGAGAACACCATCTACAAAAGTCGCCAGAAGGACAGAGGACAACTAAAACGTGCACAACAACAACAACAACAATAACAATACAGCTAAAGGTGGTGAACTCATTTTTCCGGGTGTTTTTCACACGAAAGACCAGGTGCAGAGTATCAACAGCTTACTCAGACGAATAATTACATCTCATTTATAAGCGACCCCTTCTCGTGGGGATGGATGCTGGGACAGAGATCTTCAGCTTCATCGAACTGTGATTAAGTGAAGGGCGACAAAAAAAGCACTGAATAAATAAGCAGACAACAACAGACGGGATAAAAGACGAGGACACCAGCTGCCTTGGAAGTGTTTTAAGGAAGGTAATTGCACGCATACGAGCAATATATTGCTGATTACTTGATAGACACTGAAACGTGAATTCTGTCCCCGGTCTTTGTACCGCGAACAATGCAGCTGCACTAGAATTGAAGTGGCTGCTGAGGCCAGAGATGTAAATATATCGATGTGGCCGGTGCAGCCGTTGGTCCTAATTGTCTGGATATGACTACTTTCGATAATGATACAGAGAGGAAAAATGCATAGATGTGATAATTGCCTTCTCCACGTGTCTCCTCGCCCATTCACTTGTAGACAGCGGGACTGTAAGTGATACAATTGTCAAGTTTATTCTCCCACGACACTGGAGTTGGTAGTGTAACCCTCGAAGACGCTCGTTGGGTTTTCTAGGATCCATCTCTGACAGTTTTAGTCTTCCTTGAAGACAAGCTACTCATTGTACAATAATTCAACAATGATTTTGACTGAATCGACAGACCGGAAGCTACTACAAACACTGCCTTTAAGTCTGATGTAAAAGGGAAAAAAGTTTTAAAAATCGTTGAAAGCTTGAAGTTTTTAGAAAGAAAAACCTTGTTCCAGTCCTCGAGCTTTAATGATGGAATCCGTGTCGGATGTTACTGATAGGCGGAACAAGCCAGAGGCCATGGTCTGCGACAACAGCGATTCCGACATAGAGGTGTCGGACAGAGGTGACAGAATGATCGTTTCGGACGTGAACGAGGATGTCATCAACGACAAATGTCGCTGCCCGTCCGAGAAAACTAACGCCGTCAGCTGCTGCAACGACTTTACCTGCGCTCGAAACCACGTGAAGCTTCCAAAGAAATCGTCGACCACGGTTGCCAGGCAACCAGGGGTGAGCAGCGCTCGCCTTCACGCAGTCGAATCAGACGACACAAAGGCGAGAGGTGAGGGACGAGGAAGGGGAGGGAGCGACAAGGGGAGGCATGACGTCATAGTGTCCAGCCACCTGCCTCAGAGCTTGAGCCAAGCCCTGGCGTCCCAAGCCCACCACGACCTGCCCAAGGGTCAGCCGGTTCGTCGTCATGACGACAGCAGAGCGTCCTCCTCGCCGGGTCTCCGACAAGTGGACGACTGTCAAGCGGCGGCGGTGGCGGACCGGCACCTGACCTCGTATCTCTCGCAGGCCCTGTCCACCACGACCACTTCCGGTGGGGGTTTCTTGCCGACCGCATCTCGAGCTGTCTCCTCGCCTCAGACCTTGTCCAAGAACCTGCAGGCCGCTCCGCCATCTTGCAGGCAGGCCTGTTCCTCCCCAGGCATCAGACGGAGCCCCTCTCCTCGTATCTTGTCGGACAATATTTCATCCCCAGGGTCCGCACCCGGACCCAGAAGGAAACTGCTGCCCTTGTGTGCGTCTCCCTCCTCAGACCCTGACGGACCTACGGAGGAGGTTCTCTCCCGACGATCATCCCTGACGGACCGAGCACCTCTCACTCCTGTGGAGGGTCACTGCACGCTGAACCTCGCCATGCCTCATCCTCATTCCCTGCCTCTTCCACCCCCTCCCCTGGTGCCCCACACCGCCCCCAAGCCATCCTTTATGATCTCCGATATTCTGTCGGACAAAGGACCGGTGGCCAGGTCGTCCGCTACTTCCTGTTTCAGACCGGTCAGGAATGGACAGGTCCCATTGTTCAGACCAGACAGTCCGGAACTAGACAGGCTGTCCACCTGCGAAGGCAGCATATCGTGCAGGCAGAGCCCAGAGGACCACGATGACCAGTCGGACACGGATGTAGACAGTAAGTGTTTGTGTGGAAGTAATAGAAAGTTTATTCTCATTTTTGTAAAAAATCCAGTTGCAGTCGGAAAGGTGTACCTGGAATCTAAGAGGGGAATCTTTTAGAACCTACCTTGAGCACAGACATGCAAGTTGTAGGAAGTTTTCCAGGAAAGCTTCTCCATGACTTTTGTATGTTTGTATTTCTGTCTGTCTGTCAAATTTGATTAATCACTTAACCTCATTTTGTGAAATGATCTCAAATATAAACAAATATAACCCACAAATATCGTTTACGCATAAACAAAGATAAAAGGGATGTGTGTGCGGGAAGGGATTTATTACTTTACTTCTGTCATAAAAACTTAGTGATAAGATAGAGCAAAGAAGAGGGGGAAATACTTTAATAGAGATCACAGTAACGATTCTCTAATTTAAAAAAAAAAAGTCCATTTATATATAAAAAAATCACAGACTTAATACAGGTTTATTTAATTTTTAGTGTGGACGCATAATTGACCCAACTTGTTATTCTCTGGAATATTCTCTGTGAAGTACAGGTGTAAGATTAGAATGGAACGATTCGGGGAAAAGTAAGAGGATACGCTTGCATATATATATTTGCACACACACACACACGCCTACACACGCACATACATACACACACAAACACACACACACACACACACACACACACACACACACACACACACACACACACACACACACACACACACACACACACACACACACACACACACACACACAAACGCACGCACACACACACACAAACGCATATTTCATCAGCTCGCCAGTCAATACCCGCTACACAACACATGGCCTCAACATGACAGTCACGCCCTACCCTCATTGTTCCCCTCCCCTAACCCTCGGTATTTTTTTTTTTTTTTCAACCCTTTCACCGTGTATAAGACATCTGTACTCCCAACATCGCTTCTTTAGTCCATCTCCAGAGATCAGCCTCTGGTCCCTCGTCGACTGTTTTTCTATCAAAAGCCTTTACTCAGACATAAATTTTTCAACTCATTTTCTCCATTCCGTCGACGGTGTCTGCAGCGCAACATAAAATTTTCATCAGTTCTAAAAGGCATTTCAAATAATCTAAAGCAACAGGAAAATGTTCACTTGTCTGTCACCAGCCGAGCCTTGCCGACCAACACAAAAGCCTATTTTCTCACCAAATCACACACAAACGGAAAACAGATATTTTCCTCGCATACGACTGTTATTTTATTTGTCTTTTTCTGTCTTTCTTAGTCTTTCTGATGTATTCGCATGTCTTTGCGTGTCCTGTGATAAAATGTATCCGGGGGATGCCCAACAAATCAAAGAAACATGCTTGCCACACCTCGCCAGGTACGAATTCCGAAGATGCAGTTAATCAGACAGCCATCTGTTGCCATGCATTATTAATAATCTCCTCGTGTTCATAGCTAAAAAAAGATCCGTTTAGTTAATACCAGAGCAGTTTAGGCTATATTGCAGATAATTGTATTTGCTGTGACAAACTGTGATGATGACAGTCGACAAGTAATCATTATCTAAACATGACGACTATTATCCTTCGTGAACGAACACAGAAACAAATAATTGTTTTCTGGGGATTCTTGTTTGTCCGTTAGTTGTTGTGGTTGGGAAACGCAGTCAACAGAGTGAAGAAGTATAAATGTCTTTCATATTCTTAATCTGATATGGTAGTTTCACAAGTGTTCCAGATTTATTTATTTTATTTCATTTTGTAAGTTTTATCTATTGGCGGCACATTATTGTTACACGTGACTGATGAAATGTTAAATGAATGTCCCTTGGGATACTTTACAAAAAATAAAAAATAAAAAAAAATTATCGGAGTTCACAAAAATATAATAGAATGAAATCCGAAATAAAATTAAATTAACTTTAGTGATTCCTAATAACTATAGACACACACTCTTTATGAAACAATTAAAAAAACAATCTCATTTAGGAGTTTCACTTCAAAAATAAAATCTTCTCTTCTTGTTGGTTTTACCGAAGACGAATACCTCATACAAATGATTCAGCGAGTTTCAAATTTTAACAACAATTTATTTTTCATTTCTTTTTGTAGCTCGAGCGACGATTCATTTTTTTCTTTTTTTTAAATTTTATTTTATCATCAGACCAAGATAAACAAAGGATGTAAATGTATTTTAAAGGAACTCGTTCTTGGATGTTGTAACAAAATAGTAGACAGTACAAAATAATGGACGTGCATCATAAAGATAGACAGAAGGGAATTCGAATTTATCAAATGAGGACACAGGACACAGGGAATGTGTAAACACACTGCCTTGTCCATCAAAAGCACATCCTAAGATGAGGATAACAACACATCCTTCACTACGATCATCTTTCTATCGATGCGAGGGTTCGCACCTCAGACAAACGCTCGCTGTGGGAGGCAGAGACATGGAGCGTGGGGTCGATAAAACTAATTAAACTGATGACAATTGCTGTAGGTCACTAATTTGCTGACTAGTCATCTTTAGCTTGATTCTATATTATATCTGATTTAACTAGCTTTAACCGAGTCACAGCATTGATGATGATGATGATGATGATGAGGAGGAGGAGGAGACGTAGAATTTCATTGACTAAAGAAGGAGGGAAAAGTAAAGAGTGAGAGAGAGATAAAGAGAGTATGAAGGAAGTTGGTAAGTAAGGTGTAAATGTAGGTGTTGCATAAGTCAGTAGGAAGGACCTCATAGTTTCTGAGCTTAAAAAAAAATAATCAACCATTGCGACCCGCGAAAGACAAGAATCAACAAGCGCGGAAATCAGGCCAGCAACCCGGGTAGCCGGTGACGTCACCACTGCACGGTTGGTTTCGTGATGCGATCACGTGCCGTGTAGCACTTCAAAAGTGCCGCCGGAATGTTTGTAGCGTGCCTGTTCAAGTACAGTGTATTATGTGGTTGACATATCAAGTGTCTAGGCACAGACCCTGCAGCCACCTACCCCCAGGCCTAGGGTGGAAATATTGTTGTCAAATACTGTAACAGCCTGTGGTAGGAGATATTTTATTTAACTCACTGAGGTGAAATGTTTACTTAACAGCAAAAACAAAAAAAAAGAAAAATGGCAGAAAAGAAAGAAACGACTGAAAAGCAAACTAAAGAAAGAGAAAATGGAGAAAAAGATGAACGAAGAATAAGAGAAAGAACAAAATAGAGAGATAAGAAACTCAAAAGGAAGCAAAGAAAATAAGACGAACGGACAAAAACAAGACAAAAATAAACAAAGAATTTTGTAATTAAAAGACTAAATAGGACCAAAAAAATCAAAAAGGACACAAAATATTAAAAAAAATAGAAATGGAACTAACGAAAGAATAAATGAAAAAAATCCCTCAAGCAAAAGAAGAAATTAAATGAGCAAAAAAAAAGCAAATACAAAGACAAAGAGACTGAAAAGAAGAAAGAAATAGAAGGTTATTTCTAGAACATTATTTTAAAAGAAACCCGAGTCGTCTTCAAAACTTCAATGCGGCGAAGATCTTTGATGACCCGAGATGATCTGAAACCCAAAATACTGCAACATAAATACCTGATGTGAAGTGTAGCAAACACAGTGTTGAAGGAGTCACTGCGACTGCTCGGAATTCGAACCAAGATTGTCGTCTCCTGTCAGGACAAGCTGATGGCGTCGTAGTCACGTGGTTGCGCCGTCTTGCGGACGCCAGAGGGTTAGGCGAGGTAACCGATGTCTCAGGGTGGGAAAACGGGGGTCAGAGTGAAGTTCGTTACACCTTAACGAAGCCACACTCTCGTGGAAACTCGCGGGATACTCGAGAAGATGTGATACAATCTTGCTGGACAAGGTCGGCACTAGGTGGCGCTGCTCGGGGTCACGATCAAAGATTAAGAAAGCACCGACGACTCCTGTCATGAACGTTTTTTGGGGGGTTGGGGGAGGTCGCGAGACAGACCTGATCCCAGACTGTTAACATGGAGGTAGTACGGAGTCGGAATGGCTGCCGCCTGAAGTGTCATCTAGTGTTGGGTAGTGTGTGTCTGGAGGTTTGTAAAAGAGGATCTGGCACGCACAGTTGCATGCACGCACCATGTGAGGAATCTCTCTCTTTTTCACACACACACTGCCTCTCATATACACTCCTGCCACCCACATTACTGGCAGGGCATAAAACACAAACAAACAAACAAACAAACCCTCTCACCTACACACTCACACACACACTATCTCTCATACACTCTCTCTTCTCACCCACATCCTCACTTTCTCACACACACAATATCTCTCATATTCACCCCTCTCTCCTACACATTCTCTCTCTCTCTCACACACACACATCAAGTTCGGTCTCAGAACTGACCTGCTCAGAAAGTGCTTAGTGTAACTTGTAAGTACTTCTGCTCACCTCACTCATCACTTCCATCCTTCGTCCTCTCTCTGCCATGTTTCGCCCCCATGTAACCTGAACATTGCTGCAGAAATTTTTCATTTTGTTTATCGTTGAATGTTAAACTGTCGAATAGTTTGTGGCCCAGTGAGCACAGCACATTGAACCACCCTTCCCCTCCCTTAGATAAACGCGCTTTATTAATATTCAACTATTATTATACAAGCACAAACATCCACATGTGTCTACATACATAAATATATATATATAGAGAGAGAAGCGGACGGGGGGGGGGGGGGG
>SRHC01002689.1:54720-65354 GCA_004794325.1 Pomacea maculata
GGGAGGGGGTAGGGGACTATGGGGCATGCGCATGAGCATGCAGGAAGAACGAGTGAGGATAGGGGTGGGGAAGACTACGAACGAAGATCAGACTGAGAAAGTACAATCAAACCTCGGTATGATAATGTTCATCGTTCAAGATAACCGTTCTGATGACGAATATTCCAGTAAGCGGAACAATTCCTACCTCGCTGTGGATTACCTGAATCCCGCACACCCCACACAGGTACCCAGTATACAACATCCACACATCTATCAAATAGGTCAGCATAGTATTAAAGTATAAATGAACACAGCTTTATAATTAAATATAAATTATAAATTAATTTAAAAAGTTAATTTAATTAATAAAAGTTTAGGTTATTAAGGAAAACTGAATTCCTGCTGAGGCAAACGCTGTTTACCAGGGTAGATAGTGATGTTGGTAAGTGTCCTGGGATCAGCTCAAGCATCGTTTTTATTAAGTGGTGGGTTTTTTTTTTGTTGTGGTGTTTCTGTTTATTGTTTGTTTGTTTTGTTTGGTGGTTTTTTTTTTTTTTTTTTGCGGGGGATTTGTCTTTGTTTTTTTTTTTCCTTTTTTTGTTTGTTTTTTGTTGGTTTGTTTGTTTGTTTGTTTCTTTGTTTGTTTGTTTGTTTTTGGGGTTTTTTTGTGCATCTGATTTTCGGATCCTTTATTTTTTATAGCGGGACTTAGCAGTTCCACAAGCGGGAATAACAGCTATGTGTTATAACGGTAATTTTTAACCGAGACAGCCGATACCCATGTTTCACAGCCTGTCAGAGAAATTTGAAAAAAATTTCGTTAATGACTTTCGATACCTACCTACATCAACACACACAAATATGCAGGAACCCATCGTTCAGTACCTACTTGCCAACTCCCATCCCTACCCTATGTACGCCAGCACGCGCACGGACACACAGACAACTGAGTGAGATACAGAAATGGAGAGATTAACATCTTTTGTTTTGAAGCAGGCAAATAGAAAATAATGGAGTCAAACACGATATAGTCCACTTCCATTTTCAACTGCCTGGAATTTTAATGTACTAACTTGTTTGGACCCACTTGCGCCACCTACAGGCATAACAGTTTTGCTGACCAGCATTTCCAGGCATTGTTGGTACCCGGGAGGACCTAGAGGCACCATACCCTTGCCTACCCGACTCACAGGTGCATCTTACTCATACTCACACACACACACCACCGGACGCGCTCGCCAACCTACTCACTCGCCATCACACCCGAGGTAGTCAATGTAGGTTAAGAAAACAGACCTACGCACAAACTCGTGACATCACTAACGGTTGCCCACAAACTAAACCTCGGCTGGAGTGTTTTCTTTCTCTCTCACCTCTCTTGTTCTTCTTGACTAAGGTGTCTCGCGATGGGTGTCACTCAATCAAAACAAACCCGTTGTTTACACTCGGGTTCTCTCCCAACGTCTAGCGGCCGCCCGTGTGCCCGGTGTTGTTTCAGGGACGGTTAGCCACTCGGAGCTGTGGAGGATGAAGAGAAAAATTTAATTTCGTCAGTCTTCTCGACAGAACAGGAAATATTGACACAGGTTTGCGCAGTGTGTCGGACTGGGTATGGGTACGTGGTAATATATTCCTCGCTTAACCATGCATTGAATTTTTGTTTAAGGTGCTGAGTGAAAGAATATTTGAGTGACACCTTGGCCGAGACTGAAATTATGGTATGGCTATATAAAGATAGTTCACAAACTTACTTAAGATGAACTTAAGGCAATGCCCATCATACGAGTTCGTTTTCATTTCTATGACTACCTGAGCATGGGAGTGCATAACTGAATGCTTTTTTGTGTAGGTGTGTATAGGTGTGTGTTTGTGTGTGGAGGGGTGTGTGCGTGGCTGTGTGTCTAAAGCTATTTTTAACATGACAAATGTATATGTATATTATACTAACCTTCAGCTAAGCTTGGGAAAAAATTTTCTTCGCGGTGACATAAAATCGTTTGACAAAGTTTGGCCATATTAGTGAATTTTTAAAAAAAATCAAATTAAAATAATATTACTAAACAAAAAACTATTGTATTGTGAGCAAGATAAATTTTGCTAAAAATAATTATTTCATCAAAAAATATTTTCAGACTTTTTATAAGAGAAACGGAGGAGTGGGGTTGTATTTTTTTTTTTTTTTAATGATAACGTGTTATCGCTAGACTCATCGTCCTGATTGTCCAAACTGGTCATCATTCGTCCCTTCACTCATACTGGTCTTCTGGTGTAGGGGAGACACAGGAGGACCAGTCCAGTCTTTGCCGTTCGTAAGCAAGTTCCTCCTCGGATACCGCGGCGTCGACTACCTGTGAGGTTGTCAAAACATGAATGGTGTTAAAAAAAAAAAAAGGAGAGAGAGAAAGAGAGAGAGGATGGGGTTGTAACGATAACAGACACTCCACATCGCCATATCTTCTAGACTTATAGTACCCTCCAAAAATCAACCTCGGAAAATTCTAGTCACACTATCAGAATAGAACGGTTACTCGCGCTCCCGCTCGCACTCTCCTACTGTCACACAAAGACCTCGCTGTTCCTCGTCATAAATGCCAGTCATCGATGACTGGACGAGAATTGAAACAGGCTAATAATAAAAAAAAAAAAAAACACACAACACAACACGATAACCCTTCTGATAACTAACACAACAAAGAACTCTGTTGTGTCAACAACAAGCAAACAGTCTGTCAAGATGTGTGTTGGGAGGGAGGAGAGGGAGGATCGAGTCGGGGTGAGCTTTTGTTTTCAAATGTAACAAGAATCAATCAGCAAAAAATTCGAAGAATTAAGCTAAAGGTAACCCTGATTTTCTGCTTTTTTTTTTTTTTTTTTTTTGGACTCACAAATCAGTGAATTAGTTCTGAAAATCTCCGATGTGAAGAGTTTTCAAAGAGCTTCCTCCAAAAACGATGTTTTTCCTACCAGATGGCGCGTGTTTGTCGCACTGCTTGAGAACGGAGTGAAAATTGTAAATGAGTTTGCCGAGTTAAATTGGTGAAAAGGACGTCTGCTAGGGAGGGTATTTTGCCACCAAGAGGTCAACATTTGCACTGGGTGTTCCGAGGGCGCATAAGTGCGGGACGATTGTCAAGCCACAACCTAGATGATTTCTTTGTAAAGATCCCACGGACACTGGAAAGGCAAATATGGTTAATACTCAAGCTGGTCTTGGGAGCAGAATGTTTATTCGTTTTCCAATTTTTTTATTCTCGGATTCACCTTCCTACCTCGGCTATACACTACTTATTCCTTCCGTTTGTCCCTCCTTGTGACGCACACATCACCTCCCGGTCACACAGTTTCTTTACCCCACTCTTCCTTTTTTCTTCTGTCTTCCTCAATTCTCTTTACTGAAATCGGCAATAAAGATCGAATAATTTTTTTAAATACTTTTTTAAAATTCATTTACCCCTCTCTCTCCTTCTTCTCTCCCTCTCTCTCTGTCTCTCTCTCTTCGTCTTTCCAATTTTTTTCGTCTTTGAAAGACAGAGAGCACTTTGTCCATTCCCTCCGAAACTTTACCAGACACGCAGTGTGTCACTCCCATATTTTGACTTTTTTTCTGTCCTTTTCATCTCGGGGACTCAAATTGTGTTTAAGGTGCAGGCAAAGGTGGACAGATGTTGCAATTCTTGTCGAAGAAACACTTTTACCTGTCACGTGACAAAGGCCTGGAGGAGAGGTAACATTTGCAGCACGAGTCGCCCTCACAAAGTACAATTATCAGAAGGTTGGTAATCCTTATTCTGGGGCAGCCAACTGTGTCAACAGAAGAATAGGGGTTTTGCGCCTGCAGAAGTGAAGGGGAGTAGGGAGACAGTCCAGCCCCCATGTTCTTTAGCTGCTTGATTGAGCTCAAGGACTCCATCAAAAACACATTGTACCAGTCTCGCCATATGTTCGAAAATGATGCTGGGATGTGGCAACGGGCACTGCATTTGGTTTCATCCAATAGAATCTGATGTAAACAAAAACCGGAAGTCATTAGCGAGAAACAAAGAATTCTCAGTGTTGCTTGCTTCTCTGTTTGTTAGATAATTTTCTTTTAATAGAGTACTTATTTTCTTCTTTGTTTTTGTTTTCTTTGTTGTTTTTTTGTTTGTTGTTTGGTTGGTTGGTTGGTTGGTTGGTTGGTTTGTTTGTTGTTTGTTTGTTTGTTTGTTTGTTTGTTTGTTTGTTTGTTTGTTTGTTTGTTTGTTGGTTGGTTGGTTGGTTGGTTGTTCGTTGGTTGGTTGGTTGGTTGGTTGGTTGGTTGTTCGTTGGTTGGTTCGTTGGTTGGTTTGTTTTTGATATACTCATTAAAAATCCACACAGTCGTATTGGTCAGTGCCAGACATTTTTACATTTTTAAACCCACAGTTAGAACATCAGAGCTAAAAAGAGAAGTTGTCGTCTGCAAAATCCTTCTCGTCACCATGGAGTCTGTTACGAATGTGTTTTACTGTTTAATTGTACAACAGATTGTCAGGGTTTGCTTAGTGATATCAGTCCTAGATTATTGAAAATAATACAGAAAATAATACAAATAATTCCAGCATACAGCGAAAATAAAGTTCTTATTGAAATACTGACATGTACACAAGCAGCCTAGTTACACAAGTGTTTTAGTTTAATTAAGAAGGGTTAAAATAATTATTATTTAGTCATGAAGCGTGTCGTCTGTAGTATCACAGTATATGTGATACAGATTAACTATTGCGCCTTATGTTATACTTATAGAACTCGTAAGTAATATTTTCTTTAAGTATGCAGATGTCTGTGTGTGTGTGTTCATGGATATGAATGAAGATAATCAGATCGTTTGTAAATGTGAAAAAAGAGGTTCACAAGGTAATATTGGCAGTAATGTCAATAATTAGTAATAGTTCTCTCTTTCTCACACACACACACACACACACACAAACGCACAAGTATACACTCGCTACCTCTTCTAACATGTAATCAATGAACAAATAACTCCCTTCCCGTCTTCCCACGCCGACAACCTATCCTGTAACTAAGACTGGTAACTTGCAGTTTAACAACAAACTAACAGACACCGTTTGTGCATCATCTGTCGCGAGGGCCCCGCGCGCTGATTAGATCGTGCGGATTGTTCTAACGACCCGTATCATGCTAGGGTCCATTTACCTCACGAGAGCCTGCAGAGGGCGCTCTCCGAGGTTGTTAGTAAGGGCATCAGGCTTCCTCATAGCTGACATCGGACGTTACGCCATTTCGGCTCTAATTTATTCATAACTTCACCCCTAGAGCCCTCTCTTGGCGCTGGTAATTGGAGCATTCTGGCATAAACGTCCCTCCATCTAAGATAAGAGGCGTGGGTGTCATAAAGGGATGAGAGCAGAAGAAGTAGGGGAGGGGGAGCATTGCAAAGGGAGACAACAGGGGAAGTCGAGTGGGTAGGGTGGTGGTGGAAGGAGTTGGAGGGGTGTGAGGGAAGTCTCCTCGTGGCGCAATAGTTCTTAATTATCCTGCGCTCTTCAAGCTCCAAGGTTGTGCTCAGCATCCACCACAAGCGCTGCCAGGGTTGTCATCAAGGGCACATCACTGCGCCTGAGTTGCTTCCCTTGTTCCCGGGCGCTTGCACTTGCAGGGAGCAGTGGCTGCAGAAGTCTGGCATATGGCGCTCAGTGCAGCACCTCGCCCCGTTCCTTCCACCGTCGCTATCCGTGGTGACAATTATATCAAGCGCGAGACGCCGGGGCTCATCCCTAAGGGCCGGCGAGGAATCGGCCGACAGACGCGGACCTTCGGGGCATGCGCGTAGGAACGTTGCAGCCCTCGCCCCACCAGTCGGCAGCTAGCCCACGTCAGGGCTCTTTCAAGAGAACAATTTCCATTGATACAAATGAAAAGAACAACATTTAATTAAACACATTCTCTCGGAGTTTTGCCTTTCCTTTCTACTTCGTCAGTTGTTTTGTCCAAATTCCTTCTGTTGTCAGATGTTTATTATAGACCTCTGGTACGCCTTCGACTTGTAACTGGAAAAGGAACTGACTCATTCACTTGTTAATTCAGATTTAATTTTTTTCTTTCTTTAATGGAACATAGACTCACTAATTAAGATGGCCTTTCACTAAGTTGGTCTCTCACTCAATATACAAACTAGTTGGTGGTCGTCCAGAAAAAAATTCACAACCCGAAAATAATTTGCTTTGATTTTGTGTCATCAACCATCTGTTTGTAGTTATCTTAACGTTTGTTCCATGTTGTTGTTGTTGTTGTTGTTGTTGTTGTTGTTGTTGTTTTCTTTCAAACATCTTCGCGAGGAAACATCCTCCCTTCGTCCAGTCTCCCCCGTAAAAGGAACTTTCCCCTCACCTCCAAGCGAACTCCGTGTTATCTGTGACCCTGTTGTAGACGAGTCTATTATGCAAACTCTTTCAAGAAGCCATGGCGGCGAAAATGGCCAATAAATCTGCAAAACCGTGATAGGAAATCGCCTGGCGAGCTGCCGTCCATCGTGATGTAGTTAGCCCATGCATCCGTTTTGCGGATGGAACAGCTCGAGTGTTAATGGGTTGAGATGGGGAGGGGGAAGGCCGCCCAGGCGCTGGATACAGCCAGGGAAAACCCAGAGAATTCTGGATACCGATGGCAATGTTCTTCCCTTTTTTTTGGAGAAGGTTGTAATCTAAATGTTGGGAAATAAACTTTGACCATTATCATTTGAATGTAGATGACAGAGAAATTCATTAAAAAAAGCGTAATGTGTGGTCGTCATGGGAAACAGTTTTGCACTTCAGCGAACAGTTAGATAACAAATAAATATAAATTAGAAGAAAAGCTGATAACCAACAACAACACAAAGTGATAAAATATAAATACTGATGGAAGGGTGAAGGTAACTGTAAATGTATAGTGGGACGACATTTTGACAATGAGTGAAATATATTTCCTTCATTCTTCCACCAAGTATAGAGCTTCCATACAAGTTTTTTTCTTTTTTTTTTTTACTTTACAACTGAATGGCTTAACATTAATTAGATTTCTCTATAGAGATGGAGTGATGACAAATAAGTGGAGAAAAAAAATAAAACTAACTAACAAGCGAACAAGCAAAAAAAAAAAGGAAAGAGAGAAAAAGGCAATCAAATAAAAATATAAAATAAAAAACAAAGAAAGGAAAAAATAAGAAAAATAGACCAACAAAATAATAATTATAAAAGACAAAAACAAAAAAGACATAAAAAACAAACAAATCAACACAAACATAGAGAAACAAGCAAAAAACAAACAAACAACAAGGAAAAGAAACAAAAGGAAACAGACAAAAAAAAAAATAAACAAACAAAGCAAATATAAGGAAACAAACAAAGAATGATATAACATCGCTTGGTCTTTTGGTTATTCCGTCCTGAGTGGTTGTAGAAAATATCGGTGTTACTAAGGTTGCTGCTGATCATGGAAGACGAGAGCGATTAAGACCGTGGCGACGACTGCAGCGGGTGGCGGCGGAAGGACCAAGACGTGGAAAGTGGGCGGACGGGTAAAATAATGTTGATGAAGAGCTTCTCCCAGTTAAGATCATCCACCCTTCCCTTCACCCTATCCTCCAACCCCTCCCTTACCCTCCACCCCAGGCTTCCCTGGCATCGATCAGAGGAGGGAGGCGAGTCCGGGAGGACCTCCGTGCAGCTGACTTCACGAGCGACGGTCGGGCGTCAGAAGGCCAGCGCGTGAATGGTGGCAGGCAGCGCGAGACGCCAAGTGCAATGAACCGTGAAGATGGACGATTTGTTTTGCAGGACCCGTGGTTGGCAACTGAGTAACAAGCTGAACAGCTCATTACCGCACTTGTCAGTCGCAACTCCCAGTGTGCAAATTTCAAATCTTGAGAGGAAGTTGAGGCGATGTAGTGTGAGACATTGCTTTTATTGGAGGCCGAGAAACAGAGCCGTGATTTTACGAGAAAACAAACGTAGATCGCGAGAAGTGCGTGTCGTGGTAAGAACCAGAGAGGAAAAAGGGACAGAAGTTAGTTAAGGTAGAACATTTTAATAGGGAGATAAGTGAACTGACATAAGTGAGTTTTGTAAACCAAAAACAGAAAAACAAAGGAACATAAGTAATACAACAACAACACAATTTAATTACGATAAATAATTTTAATATTCCTCTCTGAGGACTACCTAAGGTATACATATCTGGACTTCTTGCAGACTATTTTCGTTTTCATGATAACTTCTAGAGCTAGACCAGTTTCTCAATTTGAATTCCGGTTTAACTATCAACGTGAGAACAAAAGAGAGCAAATAATGCGAGCTCTCGTATTGACGGAGGTACAAGCTATACAATCTGTTGTGTTTTCAGTTTACTGGCTTTTAGAGACCGAACGTTTAGCTTATGCTGGGAAAGAATTTTTCAACTCAAGGGAGGTAGGAGAGGAGTACATGCCGTGCCCGTTATCCTAGTAGTAACCATTCATCTACCTCAGTGGTCATTCTTTCTGTACCCTCATCTCCCTCTGGATCGAATCCATTCTTTCCTGCCGAGCGGAGAAAGTTCGGCCTTTAAGTTGTTAGAAATGGAGGTCAACGACTTTTGCAACCAACCAACCAACCCACCCACCCACCAACCAACCAACCAACCAACCAACCAACCAACCAAACAAACAAAGAAACCAACCAACCAACCAAGCGCAACCAACCAACCAACCAAACAAACAAACAAACAAGCAAAGAAACCAACCAACCAACCAACCAACCAAGCGCAATCAACCAACCAACCAACCAAACAAACAAACAAGCAAAGAAACCAACCAACCAACCAACCAACCAACCAACCAACCAACCAACCAACCAACCAACCAACCAACCAACCAACCAACCAACCAAACAAACAAAAATAACTACGCAATAAACGCATTGTTTGTGTACTACTGACTTGAAGAATTCTGGGTTCAGGATATTAAACTCACAAATTGTTCACCGACACCCGAAAGCTCCAACATGGCTGAGTCTGGGCAGACTGCCAGCAGTCCAGAGACAGGAAATTTGTACTGGACCATAAAGCAGGAAATTTGAGTTGCGAAATGTTTCCTTCTGTTGACATCTGAAAAGAAAATGTCCTGGACACAGATGCTATGCATCTTTCACGCTTTTACCCCAAACAGAATGTACCCGTAATATCTCACTGCTTTACAGCTAACGACACGTCCAGCCTGTGTCCACAGCCATGTCAACTATGATGGAATGATCACATTATAACTACTTTATGTCTTGTTTCGCTTTTGCATGTCCGAAATTGCCAGACACATTATTATGGAATTTTTTCTGCAGACAAAATTTACGGAGGAAGGTCGAGCTAAAGTTCAAGATCTGTTCTCTCATGCCATCCGTATATGAAGGGACGAGACTGGATGTAGAATATTCTTTAAAAATTTTACTCAAGAGAAATCATGCAACACGTTCAGTTATGAATAAGACGATAATACAATTGGGAATAATAAAGACCCTTGAAGAATAACTAGCTCTAGCGTTTATACCCAAGGAAAAGTTAAGAAGCTCTTGTTCGAATCCAGATATGATTTTTGGATAGAAAAACATTTTCGAAGTGTCAGTCTTATTTTCATTTGTCTAAATTATATATTGTCTAACTGACCAAATACGTTAATATTTATACAGTTCATATATTTTAGTGTAACTAAAGCTATTGTGTTTCAGTTTCTGTAATAATGCTGCTGCTGTTGTTGTAGATTGTGAAATATTATCTTCACTATGTTTGTTGTATTCCCTGTTGTACTCTTGGAGAAGAGAAAACGAATCGAACGATGCCTCCTTTGATATTTAATTTATTGTCTCATTAGCGAGTTGATGTTATCTGCGAACGCAGGTCACAAATATCTAAATGGCATTTGTGACACCCGGCTGTATTATATGACGGGTGGAGAAAGGCGCCATATGCAAATAACATCATGGCAGTGTGTGGGCGGGGCTGATAAACATTTGACAGACCTGCAACTATGGAGGCTGAGAGGGTGAGAAGAGGGAGGAAGCGGGTGGAGGCCAACAGAGATGATAATGACGAGAGAGAGAGAGAGGGTGGGTAGGTGGGTGTGGGAGAGGAGAGACGGTGATGACTGAGAAAAAGACAAGGGTTGAGTTCAACAATTCATACGCATAAAGCTCATTTGAAACCTGTATCCTGTAATGTGTCTTTATGATCGCCGTGATTGCAAACCTCGCATTACTCGAGAAAACTTAAACCCTAATAGCCTCCCGAGTCCGCCGAACTGGTCAGGCGGGCGTTTGCACGCCCCGCCATTCATCTGCGGAGGATGACACAACGGAAAGCAAAGCCCACTAAGTCCTGGGTCGTTAAACGTCAAAATGGGCGCCATCGGCCACTTTCTCTTCTTCCTCCGCAAGAGAGCTCCGTCTAAGCGAGGTAACTGTATATGTGACTGTCCGCTTTGCCAGCGCCACCGATGATGGCGTGAATATTAATAGTTTCCTTCCATTTACGCCGACGTCTGGGCGGAGTTCAACATGGCTTCCTGCACCATCCTCTCGACCACGGCCTTTCTCTCTCCATTTCCATCAAATATGTTCGCGAAGGAAGCGCATTATGTCACGTGCAAATCTATTTTTTCACACTTTTCTTTT
>SRHC01002689.1:80599-94158 GCA_004794325.1 Pomacea maculata
AAATCACAGCCTCCGAGATCGTTATGGACACAATAGCTGAACGCGTAGCCAACCATATGAAAACAAAGTATGAATTTAAATCGCAATAAGCTAGGGAGGAGGTGAACACGGGCGAGGTTATTGCCGTTGCTTTTGGGGGGCTTTGGCACTCCACCCTGACAGAGCTTGGGTTCGGGTATGCAGCTAAGGCTCATCGTCGCCGTCCTTCTTTTTCTCTTATCATCTTTCAGCTTTTAACTTTCGATCCCTTGAGAGAGATTGAGAGAGAGAGAGAAAAAAAAACACGTGTCGTTATGGCCCAGCATTCTTACTTTTGAGGTAGGTTTTCTTCTTTATTTCATTCACTTTTGTTTTTGTTTGGGTTTTTTTGGTTTTTTTTTTTTGTTTGTTTGTTGTTTTTTTTTGTTGGTTGGTTGGTTGGTTGGTTGTTTGGTTGGTTGGTTGGTTGGTTGGTTGGTTGGTTGGTTGGTTGGTTGGTTGTCTGGTTGGTTGGTTGATTGGTTGGTTGGTTGGTTGGTTGGTTGTCTGGTTGGTTGGTTGGTTGGTTGGTTGGTTGGTTGTCTGGTTGGTTGGTTGGTTTGGGGGTTGTTTGGTTGGTTGTCTGGTTGGTTGGTTGGTTGGTGGGTTGTTTGTTTGTTCGTTTGTTTGTTTAATTGGTTGGTTGGTTTTTGTTTCAGGGCAGAAAATAGAAATGACTCGCCCATCCAATAACCAGTTAAAATGCTTTCTAACTTTGTAAGAGAATAAAAATCAAAGGATTCTTTAAAAGTCTATCTTATTAGTTGACATTTTAAAAGATGTTGAAATCAGAAATAGGAAACTGATTTTTTTTTGGATACAGAAGAGAGTGAGACCGGCACCTTTCTTTTATTTTTTATTATTATTATTATTATAGTTTTGACTGGTTACTTATGTCTCAACTTCATAAAAAGTAGACATGAAAAATTACTTTCCATCAGTTGAAATCAGAAACAAGCAGTAGAAAGTTGCGCATGTCTGCGTCAGAGAATGGTGTGACGTAGTGGCCTAACGTTTTAACGTTTTTTTAATTTGTCCTCAGTGAGTTTTATCTGTTTCAGGTTGGTGTCAATGTAAACTTCACAAGTCCGGTTTTCGCGGTACTTAAAATGTTTACATGCTCTTATAGTTTGGATGCTCGAAGATGAGGACGAGCATGAGCGTGCGTGCGTGTCCTGAACGATGTAATGTTGATAATGATGTAGTCTACGAGTGCAATGTGTTGTCAATGATTATTTTCAAGCTCGTTTCAATCACTCCATAAAGAAGCGGTTCATGAGATGTGGCTGAAAGGGGTGGTGAACCCGACTCCAGGTTGCGGGTGAGTGGAATGAAGAGGAACAGGAAACGATCTCCACCGACTTGCCTCGGCGAGAGAATCTGATTGCACAGACTTCGCACGTACAACCAGTTCCGGCAGCCATACTTTATTTCTGCGATCATGGCGTGTGTCCAGACGACAACAACGTCAACAACGACTAAAATACTCGTTAACCCAACGCACTCAACCGCGCTGCTCAACCTGGCCCTACGATGTAGGTGGTCGGGTGGCGCAACGGTTAGCACCTGTCACCAATACAGTGAGGACTGGCGGTGCTGGGTTCAAATCTCGTCTCGGGCACTCCGTTCTTTCTCTGCATGTGGCATAAGTTTATAGGGTTGGCTGCCTTGCCGTGATAAAACCTTAGTTGCTGGCGGTGTAAAACACCAGTTCCTCACCCCTACCCTCCATTAGGAACAATCGAGAAGGGATTCTTTTCTTTTTAACAGGTCAAATCCTCTTAGCACTCCTAAAGGTTTTATATTTCTCATATATTTGAGAAATTCTTTATCTTCTCTTCTTTTATTCGCCTTGGCTGGTTGAATGGATTTTTTTCTGTCATACACAGGCACGGACGTGAATGGGAACTGGGAATTTGCTTTATAAGTCAGTTTGAAAGTTTCCCTGTGTACTTTCCGACAGCGCAAACGTGCCTTTGGAACTCCAGAAAAAAGATCTGTTTGCGCCACCCTGATTTCACTTGTCTTCGGGAACACTTAGAACTATACTGACATCCCATGTTCAAAGAAACATGCGACACACAAACACACACATGTTGTACGGAGAAGCAAACTAATACCGTTATTATGACAACATTTGGAAGCTACACCTAGGGTTCTTTGTGCCCCCTACCCCGACTATCGAAGACTATCGTCGACGACAAGCGGCACTGGGAATTCCCATGTTAAAAAATGTGTTTACAGAGGATGCGGATGCAGTATATCGTTGAAGTGCTGGAGTTTGATTGCCGGCACGAGCTATTTCCACGGTCGAGTGTCATGTTGTGGCATGTTGGCATACGAAATGTCCAGCTGTTGCTTTAAGAAGCGCGAGCTTTGTCCCTCGCTCCACGCTCGGGTTTTTTGAAGATGTTCGATCTCGTTCGAACGCCATACAAAACACTTTCTCCAGCTTTGGACCTGCAGCTGGATCTGCAGCAGCTGCTCGTGCAGGAGGGGGACGTTGACACGGCTGTCCTCCTCCGAAGGGTAACATATTGTGGGTTTTTCCAGACCCACACAATAAGTTTTATGGATCGTTCTTTGATTAATGCATCACATTACAAGGAATTGTCGCTGATAACAAAGACTGATGCCTCCTCTGATTGCTCTTCTCAAACATTTTTTTTGTCCAAGGCATGATCCAGGTTGAAATTTCTTTTCATCGCCGCGGTTAATAGGTGTTCAAGTTTGCGGGGTAGCGAGGTCAAATGTCAACTACGGAGTGTCTGGATGTGTGCAGGAGCCAGGCTTCTTAATATTTCTGATTAAAAATTTTTTACACGTTCATCTCTTTAGTCACTTGTTTTGGATCGTATGTTTCTTCCATTTTTGGTTTAAGAAGTAAAAAAAAAAATCTGACTTTAAGACAAAAGAGTTTCTTTAACAATAATATCGCCGATAACAACTTTTTATTGAAAAAGAAATTATGATTACGAGAACGACAACAGTGTGTGGTTTGTAAGAGTCAGCTCGAGTAATGAATGGAGGCATAAAACTGGTTTGTGCTTCTCTTCCTTTTCTTTTCGTCACTACAAAGAATTTTTTAAAAATTAAAAAAAGCTTTATCTGTAATGGTTAGCACCCGGTGACAGTAAGCAAATAACTCAAGTTTTCTGCAGCAAACACAATACTTACTAGAACTTTACAAAAATGCACATCCGGTTTCATATGAGACAGATCGTCTGTCAGGTGATTCTTGTTTGTGCTCCTTGTTTAATGCTTCTCTGCTCTTCATTGTTGCTGAAATAATAGCAACAGACAGAGATAGAATTTCTGTTTCGAAAGTCAGTCGAGAATCCTGAGCTCTCTCAGTAAAGTAAGTGCGCGCACCCGCCGAGCGTCGTTAACCCGAGAAGAAACGAGGGCGAGACGGACGGACTCTACCCTTCCTTCTCTCTCTCTCCCCTCCATTTATTCTCTCCCTTTCGCGAAATCAGTTTACTTTTATTTCCTCGATGTCCCTATACCATAATCCACATTTAAGACCACTGAAAAGAGTAGTTTTTAACCTTCCATTACTCCTCAGTCACTCTGCAGCTGCACATTTGTTGGTTTTTATCAATGTTGCGGCGATGGGTGGCACACTTGCTCAGGCGCCTGTTACCGCGAGACGGAGGGTTCGTATCTCAGTGTGCGAGAGAGAGAGAGAGTAATTTTGATGTTAATGAGCTTGTAAAATGTTTTTGATGCCTATTGATACATTTGTGCTCGTGCGATTTTGCGTAAGTAAGCGTCTTGAGTCTGCTTTAGTTTGTGAGATAAGGCGCTCTACAAATAAACATGATGATGATGATGGTGATGATGATGATGAAGATGATGAAGATGAAGAAGATGAAGATGAAGAAGATGAAGATGATAATGATGATGATGATTTATTTAGTTTGAGGGAAGCTACTGGTACATTGTACTTTGAATTCGATCCAAAGAACACGTAGGGTCTCTGAGACCAACAGCTAGGTCTACAGCGGGAATTCGCGCGCGCGCACGTGTGTGTTCGCGCGTGTGTTCCTATGTTTATGTATGCATGCTCATGTTCGTGTTGTCTACGAATTTGAGAGGCAGCCAGAGCTATCTTGTTGACAATTAGCTGCCATGAAGAAGACCAAGCCCCGCGTTCCTCTGCCCTCGCCCTGTATTTTTTCTTAGCGTATCGTTCCCACAGGATGGCTCGTGCTGCTCGCGTTAATTCATTAGCGGAGCCCAAACTTCCCCGAGAGGCAATATATGCAGCAGTCCCCATTCAAAGGCCGCAATTAAAGTCATTTCCCATACGGAAACGTGCCTGTTTTGAACAATAACACGCAAACATACGGGCATTTTTTAATCTGTTGTTCTACCTCCTTTTTCGCGGCACCATGTGAAATGCCGGTATTCAGTTGTATCCTCCCCGACAGGTGGGGGGCGTTCTGTTAAAGAGAATCTGCCAAAAAAATGTTAGAGAGATTTCACTAGCTTATTTCCTTGGTGGCTATCTAACATCATTATCATCGTTGTCATCGTCGTCGTTTCTTATATAAATTGTCTTGGTTTCACTATTTGTTCAAAAACTTTGTAAAATTTATTGTTGCTTTAAACATCTTTGTGCCGTCGTTGGTTATCTTGTTCATTGCTGAATTAGTAGAAAATATAAAGGTTGTTTAAAAAATTCGCTTTGCACCGCTTCATTTAAGTTTATTAACATTCTGGAATCTTCTTCCTATCAGACCTCATCGATAATCTGTGAGATGATAAGTGAACAGGAAACGATAAATTAAAAATATTTGACATTTTTAGCAAGTACTTTTCCAGTTAAGACAAATGAATATGATCAAAAAAGCATTTTTTCTCTCAGTATCAGTTTTCATAATGAATAAGACACTCATGTCTGTCACGTGACGTCCTCGTTACAGGTTTACTCTGTTCTTGATGTGAAGATGATTGCGATGTTCTTTGAAATATTTTTGTCCAATCATTCGCAGCTGAGTGTTGTTTTATTAGTATAATGCTTGTAGACAGTTTTAAAGCGAGTTTACTTGAATAACTGTTAAGTATTGCTGTGGAAGGCTTTTATAATGTAGCAAGAGTAAGTTGTTTTCCCAGGGAAAACATGCAAATTCAAGGAAAAATGTCTTATTTTCATTGTGACAATGCAATCCCTAGACTACCGTGCAATCCCTAGACTACCGTGAATACTATTCCACTTTTCTTTACCCCAGGAAATCTTTACCAAAGCTTTTTAACTACAGCTCCAGGGGTGAAAGGACATCTATGGGATCTGGACATGGCTCTGTAACTTTGGAAACAAGACACTTACCTTGAGATCCCCATATTGCCCTGAGGCAACGACTTAGCTTCGTTCTATGACTACTAATCCTGATGTTTGAAGTTTAATGTTTGAACATGTACGCTATATGAAGATTTCCCAGATGGACAACAAACAGGTAATCTCTGTTTTAAGAAGCTTGATGTCCCATGTACTAGTTGTCAGAAACGCAAGAAAGAAAAGGTTAAGAAGCTTCTCTCCCCAGAACCAGAAGGTTCCAAGCTCTGTCTGCATGTGCCTGTAATAGGAGTACTCTCTCCTGCCAGAGAAGCACAAATGGTACCCTGATTTATCAGCGAAGGTAAAACCGGCAGAAAAAACTAACAAACTAGGAATTAAGGGTCAGCTCTTCATTGGACATGCCATGCCCTAGACACGGTGAACCACTTACGTTCACTGCCCCTCCGACTATGTAGCCCGTTACCTTACCACCTTACATCCACAGACGTTTCTAATTTTATTTCTTTATTGACAATCAACAAACATCGCTATGATGTTTACTGTTTAGTAGTTCTTTTTCCAGTCAAATTTTATAACAGAAAACGTTTACTTCCCCTCCACCCCTCCCCACCAAACTTTAGCAAACTAACGGTCTTGAACTCGACTCGCGTGTGATTTAGTGTGTCGCTGGTGTTTCAACCAATCAGATGTTAATTACCACATGCGGCTTTTTTTTTTTTTAGTTGCCCCCACAACTATCCCCACTACTACCTCCACCCACCCTTCCAACCCTCTTCTCTCCTCGTCGCCCTCGCTCCTCGCCGTCCTGTGGCCTCCCCCTCCCATCGCCGCCCAGTTATCGCCACTCAGGCTGATTATATCGCCCAGTCACCGAGCCCTGCCCTGTCGCCACCGTGCTGCGATCGTTGTCGCGTTTGACGATGTTGCTGCAGCTCTGGTGTCGCGGCTGCTGGATGTGCCGGTCAACTCGTGGCGAACACCGGAGGCGGCCGGAGGAAAGAGTTGTGTCCCTTTGCACAGTAAGCAGGGAGTTAATCATCGGCTCTTCACCCCCCTGCTCCGTGTAGAAAATGTATTGTGTGTCGGCGGGTGGTGGGTGGGGCTTGCAAGTAACTGCCAAATTCTTGTGTTGTGGAATATTTAAGCGGGAGAATAAACAGAGTCACCTCCCTTGTGTGGTCACAGTTGTAAGCACCTGGATAAGATAACTTTCTTTTGTATTATTTTGTCTCGTAATACTTTTTTATCTGTCGTGCTCTGTTTATTTGCTTGTTTGTTTGTTTGTTTGTAGTCATATAAATACTGTACTTGATTGTTTGTTGATGTAGTTCAGTGTTTTTAACATCTAATTACCGAAAAGCAAGAAAACAGATCTCTTAGACAGTTCTTTAATTTTCACATACATCCTTCCTTCTCTCTTTTTGTTATCATGTCAGGTTGTTATTTCTCTCTTTCCCCACCAACCCTCGCTCCAACCAATTTTCAAAGGTCCATAAAACACTCTGTGATTAATAACAAGGAAAATGACTCGTATCTAAGCCTCCCTTTTTTTTCATCAAGGACCCCCCTTTTCTTTTGATTCTTTGTGGAGCAGGTCGCAGGAATTACAGGTAACAACCACCTCTTGCCCCTGAGATTTGCAACTCAAAGAGCCTGACCCGGGGAGAGGCAAAATGAAACAGCCATTGCGCATCCACCCAGCAGAAGGCGCGCCATCATGCTCACAGCCACATTTGCATTTTTGTTCTGGGAAGGTGGGTAGGGGGATGGATTGACAAAAAACAAAAACAAAAAAAAAAAAAAATGATGAAGACAACTCATTTCTCCCAGTCTGGGCGCTTATGAACATTTCTAGTCGGAACACCTTGACTTCGCTGAGTGTATGAGAAAAATATTTTATGGACGATCACAACTCATCCCTCTACTGACTTATAAGAGATTCAAATTAAAACATTCACTTATGAACTTTATGTTGCTTTTTGTCATCCAAAACATTCAACATTTCACGGTGGTGTGGGCGGCTTTCGTTTGGTAACAGGTCAAAGGTCAGCAAAATTCTGAGTAAACTTTCTATCCAACGTACTCACATTAACTTAAACACTTGAGTGTGTTAGAAATATTTTAAAATATGCCTGAATACAACTAATTTCACTCATTTAATACTCGAGAAAAATATTTTGTTTAATAATTATGCTCTGTAATTGCTGGACAGGTCACTACTTTAAACGATGTCCGCCATTCATCAGTATGTAGGTGGTTGTGAAGCACCCGAGGTCTGTTTAACTCGCAGTGTTTACTAACAGGTAGTCTTTACCTAATATCCTTAGTTCTCGTAACTTATTTGTTTGTTTACTCGTGCTATGCGAAGCAGACGCCTGGCAGTGATGGAGCACAAAGTCGCGCGCTCTATACAAGAGGTTGACCTTTGACACGCCAGCTCACGCTAAGCTCAGCAGGGGAGAGGAAGAGAGTGAGAGAGAGGAATGGAGGGTTGTTGCTCTACGTCTCTGACCTGTAGATCCTGTAGACCCTCGACAAGAACACTCTAATATCCTTAATACGGTGCATTAAGGGTTATTAGAAAATTGCACAGCGGGCGCTGAATCGAGGCGATTGTGCGTAAGAGAAAGGCCACGCCGGGGGGCTGTTGATGACGACTCATAAAAGAACATGTTCACGGTGAAAAGATCCCATCGCAAAAACTGATTCGGGCCCGATTAAACCCCTTACCGGACCAGGACCCCGGGCCCCATTCTCCGCGACGTAAGACTTTTGCGCGTGAAAGGAAGCGGCCACGTGCTGCCGTGTAAGGCCGCTCTCGTGCGCGCGAGACGAGAACAAGACGGCACGAGTGGTCACCACGGCGAGGGGCATATGGCAGCCACGTGACGCCGTAAGGTGACCGGGATTGCTGAGGTCGAAGACAATGCCAAGACAGGTGAGTTCAGACGTCACCGTGGGGCTTGCGGAGGTTTGTCCTTCCGAAGCGTGAGAGCCGGCCATCTTGACTCAATCAACGGCGCTTAACGCTCTCCTTTCCTCTTTCTTCAACACCCACCTTCCACTCTGATAGTCGCTTTAACCCCCTCCTCCTCTCTCGTCTCCTCCTCTCTCTCTCACACACACACTCTCTATATATATCTATCGCTTTCTCAAAAAAGTCTGATTACTCAAGTGCTTATATTACAGTTCTTGAATTAGTTTATAATAAACGGTCTCAGGAAAATTATTCGATCTCTTTACCTATCTCCAACGTTTGTTTATAATTCTTCAAAGTAGCAGTACTACAATATTAGTATTAAACTTTATGACCACTGTCTGATGTCTCTTATCCACCATTTCTAAATCACACCTGAGGACCATCACTCAGCTTGCATTAATACTGCGAACCTTTATTCAAACATTTGTCTTTGAAAATCCTTTTTTTTAAATCGCCTACTAGTAAACAGCTACTATCTTATTTCTATATTTATTTTACAATCCTTCACTAGTACAAACATCGCCATTCACAGAAAGAGACCAACAACACATATGTCAGGGTTGTACAAGGATATGTTTACATTGTGAAAACCGCAACTAGCAAGTTAGCGAGGGTGTAACTGTGTACAAACGTGACGTCACTATTTTGATCTCTCAAAAAGGGAAAGGGTTTGGAAAATGTTCACTTGATCCCCGTTTTCTTACCTGTACATGGATATTGTATACATGGGTATGGACGGGTGAGTTCGTGCGTTCTGTCCCAGCACATCTACCTGACGACTACCTGTGCTTGTGTCTTTACTCTACACTCATCAAACTAGCCAAATGCCACGATGAACTGACACTAACAGTGCCACAGACGCAAGCTGTGAAAAACATTCAATGACACGTGAGGCTTAAAAAAAAAAAAAATCTCCGTTTCCTCCCTTGTATCCCGCCGCAGACGCCATATGCCGATGTTTGAGGCGCGCTGCGAACAAGATGGCACCTAGCGGCGGGAACAACAACAAAAAAAAAAATGGAAGATAAAGGTCGCCGTCGTTCATACTCTGGTGCCATTCCTCGTGTTGATTAATGTGTCTTTTCCGGAAAGTTAGACCAGTGTCAAAGGCAGCTTACAGACTCGCCAACTATGCGGGCAGGTTAGTCACTGCATAAGCTGTCGCCATCTCAGTCCAGACAAGTGAAGTTCGAAATTAGTCCAATTTTTTTTAAATTTTCATTTTATTTTATTGTTTTCGTTCAGCATCTCCTGATTGAAGCTGTGAGAATGGCCAGCAAAAAGGAAAAGCTGCCGGCTATCAAATTCAGCTATTGTGATTGAAGTATTTGTTGTGACCAAACAATAAACACAAATTTAACAGGGCCTCATATTTTTTTTAAATCGTCATTGTCATTTAAAACACCCTCACCGGAATGAAAATCTCCGAATTTATCCGTTACGAGTGCAATTCTATGATGTCCCTTTAAGTTGATTTTAATTTGTTTTTAAAAAAAAGCTAAAATATTTTTTTTATAAAATGATAACCTGTGAATATTATGATTGTTTTTCCCTTTAGAATGCTGCGTGTCTAGAATTATCCTGCATGTTTACCAAGGGCGGAATGTGTATTAATGTCTGGATTATTGGATTTTAATATTATGTATTCCATATCGGATATAATATTGATGTGTTATGCCGATACATTTAGATGCTTTGGCACATGTATAATTATTGCATTCAACGCCACCTGTCTCTTCCATAGCAGCATTGACGGAACCTAACGATGATGATGATGATGATGAAGATGAGGATGAGAATGAGGATGATGATGAGGAGGAGGTTGATGATGATGATGAGGAGGAGGAGGAGGAGGAGGAGAATGATGAGGATGATGATAATGAGGAGGAGGAGGATTGCTTTTCCAAAGATTTGCTCAGAGCACTGTACATAAATAATATATTGACTAAAATTTAGTCTAATCATCAACAACCAACAAAGATTTAATCATCAACAACCATGCACACGCTCACTTCTACAACAGACACTCATACACAAAACACAGACACACGTTATGCACGCGCAGGGTCAGGACGGGGTCACAGTGAAATCGTTCATACTTGTTTACGACTTGTTACATCTTCATCTGCAAACTAACAAAAGACATGATTACTTATAAATACACCATCGCCCATCTCATTCGTGTGAATGTACTCAGCATTCAGCTAGCGGCGTACATTCTCAGACAATCAAATGACTTCAACTTATTAATATTAATGTCCGAAAATGGATACGGCGATGAAACGAGAACTCCGAAACTCTCGGGCCGCTGCCCCGCCATCTTGAACTGCCCTGTTTATAAAAATGCAGTAAATCACCTTCCTCGAAGAAACAGCTGTATATTCGGGTTATGGTATTCATTTAAAACATCTTGTCTTGTTCTCTCATTCGTGACTCCTTGTCGGGCCCATGCGAAAAGCAAGACTGAATTGATTTGGTAGTTTGGGCCGGATTTCTTCTCTCGTCAAAGGCCATTATGATATCGATTTCAGGTTGTAACACAGGGCTAGCTCTCACTAATCAAGACAACAGTGAAGCTGATAATTGCATTATTATTGGCCCCCTGCCTGATTCAAGAGGCTGGAGTGACCTATTAGCATCAGAATGTCGTCAGCCAGGGCCACCGCGTCTGCGCGACTATCGCTCGATTTCCGGTTAAGGAATATCACTCTGGCGCCTAGCTTGCTAGGATCTTTGCTACGATGAACTGCTCGGTCGCAGAGGTTGGTCGGGGGAGAAAGGGCCATAAATATCTCATGGCCGGCGTGCAAAGGGAGGCAAGCGACAGAGAGGTGTAGATGGAGACTTTAAAGAACCCTCGGTTAAAAAATTTAACTTCGGTTGTTGATCGCGTGCTCATCCTTAGGTGTCATTCACAGATCTGAGATTCGATGCGCGGAAGTTGGGGGTAAAGGGTGCGGTGGTGAGAGAGGTTGGTTGTAAATGTTAGCACTGTCACCACTGTGAGCAGTTATGGTGTATATCTGCATTGTAGTGCTTCTTCTTATTCCTTTTCACATCTAGTGGAGCATATATAATGGAGAATTAAAAAAATAATAATACTTTTCATCGCACGCGAGTGTTGTGTAATATGGATTAAAGAACACTGTCCCTGGTGTCGTTAGTCTGCCATGTGTGGGTGGTGGTGGTGGTGGTGGTGGTTAAGCGAGGGCGAGGGAGGGAAGAAACCAATAAAAACATCACCACCACCCCTAACCCCGTGATGCTCTGTTCGTCTGCGTGCGCAACATCAGAGCGATCTGTGACTTCTGAAACACATTTTTAGCTAACTGCCTTTCCAGTTGGATTTTTTTTCCCCTGACAGACGCCAGGGGTCACGGGGAGGTGCACTTTAAATCATCTCGTGCCACGGGTGAGCACGTCGAGAGGTAGGTGGCTGCACGTGCGGAGCGTGCGCGGCCGGTTACACTGAACGTTGGGCAACAGAAGGCCCCGGATGCTGGCTACTTTTAGTCAACGGCCAATCTGCCTGACTTATCCACCCTACTGCGCCCTCTGTCTCACCCTCTTCCCTCGATCGGAGTTAGTGACTGTCAGAGCTACTTTCTCTTCACTTCACTGTGTGATGCGAGCATGAAAGCTGGAGAGAGAGAAGGTACTAGAAAGAACTACAAGAGGTTTTAAGAAGGAGCGAATAATTTGTTTAATCGATAGAACAAAAATATTTTAAATTAAAATTTTATAATTTATAAAGAAAAAAGTAAATAAAAAGAAAATATAAAGGTATAACAAAAGGAGATGAAGAAGAAAGAGACAAAGAGAAAAAGAGAGAAAGGAATAAACAAACGAACGACTTCGGAGGAAAAAAAAATTAAGAGTTATCTGCACGCACTCAGTGAGAAATGGAGGGTGACGACAACAGATACCTATCGCCTCCGCGGCGGTTTTGGTTAATTAATGAAAGATTGATCAAGCAGGTAATTATTGTTACTGATCACAGTTCTTTGCCTACCCCCGCGTCCGCGCTCCCCAGCCTCGCCATCTTCTGCATTCCCACCTCCACCTCCCGGGCCTGGAAACCTTTACCTGTCGGCACCGCCTTTATCATCCAGCAGCAGGCAGGCCGTCAGTGACACGCTGCTTTTAACATCAATCTTTCTAGCAACGGCCTTGATTAACTGCTGTTGCTGCCGCTCACCCTCGCATCTTGCGCTCGGTGGATGTCGTTCTGCAAACACGTTTGTCGGAAATTGCCCTCGGACAGGTTTGGATCACACATGTCAATGGTCAAAACTGGGTGATTTACATTTACATATGACATATATATATAATTCTTTGCTTAAAAAATAGTCTGCTCATCTTTATTTTAAAACAATAAAATTATTCTCATTTCTCATTTCTTTGCGAAACGAGGAGCGAAAGGGGAAAGGGGAGAAAATCAGAGAGAATCAAGGGGAGAAAATATTTAAATGAAGTGTATGAAAGTAGACAAGATGGTAAGGGTGGGAAAAGATGCGTGGCCAGGTAGGCAAAGGTAGATATAGGAAGGCAGTAAAAATTTCGAGACATTTAATTAAACATTGAATTATTGAATTTAATTATTTTGAATTTGGTGTAATGAGTGTGAAAGTAAATATTTTGTCGATGCAAGATCACATCACTGAAGTACTGGAAGACATGAATTAAAATATAAGTTCAGTAATGGAATAAGTCTCAGAGTATTCATCAAAGATCAGATGTTAAGGTTCAGTGGACAGATGCATATTGTGTCACGTGGCACAACTCAAATTTATTTATCAAAGAGACTTAAAAGTTTAATGTGCGGTCCAAAGGCGGGTGATAACCGTACACATATCAGTCCAAATTTTGAGTAAGTTTGGCAAAATTATGTTTGCATGTCACAAAACCAACAAATGCATTTTGTTTGGGAGGAAGAGAGCAAACGCGACACCGGAAGTTTGGTGAACATGCTGAGATAAACGTGTTTGTCAATACAATACACTACAATACACATGTCGACTAGTGTAAAGCAGGTTGTTTGCAATGTGAGAAGTCTTTCCGAGTTATTTAGAAAGTAATTTAGAAAGAAACAGTAAAGAAGATCCCAGTGCAGGTTAGAAGGCGCCATGATCTGCCAAAACTGATAATTAAAAAACGAGTAAGTAGCACAGGTGATCCCAGATGTTACCGATTCAACAATGAACACAACAAAGCAGCTCTCACCCAACGACAATCAAAGAAGAGTCAAAGTCCATT
>SRHC01002689.1:103481-161067 GCA_004794325.1 Pomacea maculata
ATTATTAAAGGAGGGCACCTGTCAAAAGAAACTTCCACCGAGATGGAAGGGGACAGCAGATCCACATGTCCAGAAGAAGAAGGTACGATCCAAAACACACCAAAACAAAGTCTGATGACAGAACAAACATCCAGCGAGACAAAAGGACAGAAAGATGTCCCCTCAAGTTTTTACTCGTCCGTTCTCAAATCTTTCAGGGTACCTCGCATCGAAGTTGAACAAACCCTGCTTTCATCTGATTGTCTCGTGAAATCAATGAATGTGTTGCTGCTCGACACCTTTAGTCCTAAGCCAGGAGAAGTAACTCTTCCTGCAAACACCTCTCGCCCGGACATGACGTCACCATACAAGGAGGAGTATCTAGTGGATAGTTTAGGCATTGGGGATTGGGTTATAGTTTGGTTTGGGGCTAGTTATGATTAGGACTAGAGCTAGCAAATAAAGAAATAAAATGTACTCGTGTTCTGCTTCCCCCGCCATCCCTACCACCACAAATGGGAGGCAAGGTAAGGTGACCGGAAGCTAACCTACCAACACAAACGCATAGAGTGACAGACAGAATGGCTAACACACCGACACTTGCGCACGGATGCTTGAACATGCGTTCGTAAGGAACATACCTATTTTTTTCTCCTCTGTTGCCCAATATGTTCTACTGTTCACGTTTTATGCGTGTGTTTACCAGTAAATATTATTTAAAAGCCATTTAAGTTTATATTATATATAGGAAAAGAAAAAAAAACGACAAAGGACAAAAGTTCGTCGGCAGCCCTCGACGTTCCCTCGCCAGGGTTTCATGACCGCGTAGCGTGCAAACCTTCGCTGGAGAAAAAGTCTCCGAAAGTCGTTAATACTCACTAACAGGTTGAATTATTCCCCATCCGGGTAACGGCATTGTTGGGCAATGACTGACACTCCAGCGAGAGATCAGAATTAATTTGAACTAACTGCCTCCTTCGGCACGCAACCGAGTCGACGAGGGACCCCGAGACACGGGCCATAATCGGCCGCGAAAAACCTACGGTGGCCCGGCACCCCTTCTCGCGAACTCTCGCCGCACTACACTTTTACCTGTGGTGATTAAGTTAATTAAATTTCCCCGGGCCGCGCACAATAAAAGTTTGATAGACCTGCCGACGGCCCGGGCCCACTGACTAATCAGAAAAGCAACGCCATCAATCAGGTAGGGGGAATGCAGCAGGGAATGGACGTTCCCCTGTGGGTCGCGTGGCAGCAGTTCTTTCCACTTTTTCTTTTTCCGTCTCTGTTGGTGGAATGGGGTTATGACTTTTTAAGTTCAACCTACGTCAACTGCAGATATGCTGAAAGCCGTTAGCAAGTGTTTTACTTCCGGTTTCTGTCGGCTGTCCATGAGCAGTAAGCTCTACTCACTATTCTGTTCTCACTGATGTCTGGTGTATGTCTGTCGACGCTTCTAAATCTTTTACACCTGTGTTGTTCCTAAAAAAAATATTCAATAGAATGGTTAAGGCAATAACCACTGTTCAGAGATATAACAATGAAACGACAAATTTTTCTGTCTACACACAAGAGGAAAGTGATGAAGACGACGATAACTGGTGAATGTACAGGGGCTAGAGTGCTGCCAGAAAGTTAAAATATGATGACAGTTGTAATAATATATTATACAGTAAAATATTATATTTTAATTTACCTGCGACCTTAGATTTCAGAGATCTTGGTGGGAATCATTAAGATACCTGAGATATTGGAAGCGATCATATTCGAATACTGCTCGAAAATACCTTAAAGTCCAGACCAGAAGATCGCCGATTCGAGGCCCAGGAGTGGAAACACATCCCCACCCAACCCAACGAGAGGACCTATTTTACCAGGGATGATTAAAGCGGAGGGATAGGACGGCTTGCTTCTGCAAGTGTCTTAGACACGGTGAACCAGTTACATTCACCTACGGCCAATCCGGTGTTGGATCTCTTAACTGTTGACCCTTTCTCTTACATCAAACGCATACACAACTGTTGTAAAAAGGATTGGACCTGACAAAAAAAAAAATTAAATTTCAAAAACTTATATTCGCGTTCTGCAACAGTGATAAGATAACACCCTGGACATGCGCGTGCGGTTGTGTATGTGGATCCGTGTTTCAGACTTTAATTATTAATTGTATCAGATATGTGTGTGAGTGTGCACGGCCACCTGCGTGTGTGCGTGTGTGTCGTTTAAGTATGAATTATGATACACTGGGGTCTGTCAGCGCGTTGGGCTGTGGGGGCAGCACCGCGCGGCTCCCATATGGCCGGCAATGGAGCGGATAATGACTCACTGTAGCCTCCTGTCACCATGGCGGCCCAGCTCGGCAAGCAACGGGGACAATTAATTGAACAAATTCGCCTCATCAAACTCCGGGTCGCCGTTTCAGCGTAATTAAAGCAAGGTACCTGCGTGTCTGTTCGCTACTTGTGGCTGAGCTTAGTCCCAGTTTTTATGGAGGTCCGTCCACTCCACAACTGCTATGATCTGCCGAGGGCGTCCAGCCGGTGCCAACGCTTCTTGGATTCCGTTGCAAAGGGTGACGCTCACCAACCACGGTTTTTATTTTTAGAAAATGTGTTTTAAAGGTGAGCAACATTCAAAAATAGCTTTCATCATAACCTAATAATAATTCTCCCCAAAAATGGGGTGGTGGTGGAGGAAGAGGATGAGGTGAGACATATTTCCAGGCTACAAACACTTTGCTGTCACCGCATTTTATGCATTCTGCCATATGGTGTCGTGAGTAGCGTGCATGTGGCTCTGCAACAGGAGACAGTTCCAGACGGAAATGGAGACAGCCCAGCAAGGCACAGCTTTCAACCCCTGTTCATTTCTTTATTGTCATTAAAAGGTGATGAGACGCTGCTGGGCGGTTCTGCCAGCGAATTCATCATATCTCAAGCCTGTCATGCCGACGAGTCCGGTCTCGTGTGGCAAGGGAGCCTGCAGTCCTCTCTTGTCATCCTAAAATGCTTTTCTACACCTGGTTTTACAGGTTTTTTACACCTGGTTTTACAGGTGGTATTTGAGCATTTAATACTGACAAACAGGTAGGAGGCAAATCTGTCGCTATTAAAAGTCTGAAGCAGATATAACTTGACATTAAGACACTCCATATTTTTATGTAAATTTCTTTAAATTAAATATCGTTTCAGTATCAGTTTCTCATGAGTGAGAATGACAGGAGAGTAAAGGGTGGTGGCGGCAGGTGGGTGGGTGTGAAGCGGTGATGGAAGGAGAGTAGGGAGCTAAGACGAGGTCGGAATGAGGCTCAACACCTGTCAGGTAAATTACACGTGAATGGTAATTTCTGTCTCTCTGAAAAAAAATGAACAGATGGTAGGGAAAAGATCGTATGCAGAGAATAACAGCGGAATTATTTAACACCCACTCCTGTTTCACTCCAGAATGCATTGCTCTGTGAGCGTTGTCTCCCTTGACAGTACGCTTCGGGGCCGTCCCTCTGGGCAAGATGAACAGAAGCGCAAGTTGTGCCCCTTTGTTTTTTTGTTGTCGTTTTATCATCTGTGACACACGGAGATGGCGCGCGCCCTCCGTCGGCTGCTGGTGTGTCTTGTGTGTGCGCGTGCAGAAAGGCCGAGGAGATGAAAATAGTAATTCTGCATTTATCTGTATTTTGAAAAATATTACAGGAGCGGTTACAGTCGAGTAATAATGAGTGTGTATGTCTAATAGGACATCTGAGCTCCAGCTTTCTCCTCACAACGAGGGCCAGTCTCTCTCCTCACCAAGAAGCATGGCTCTGGCAAACACTCGTGACAATCGGTCTTGTGAATTCTGATGATAATGATCATCTTCGCTCCCCGCTCTCCGGATTGGTTGATGAATCTTTCAGTACCTTACAAGGTTAATTTTCCCTCCTGTAGTGTCGGCAGAACTGTTATCGGCATGCATTCCAATTATTCACGTTGACTTATTGCGAGTTTATTGTTTGATTATTTAGCAAATGCCCCAGGTTGTTCCGAAAGTTGACAGATTTTGTTTGTCTTTGTCTTCGTGAGAAGTAAGGGCAGATTACTTGCTACGGGCCCGCGGAGGCTGGCTGATTTTTCCGAGGATAAAATATGCATTAGACTCCCCTCGTGCCACGCCGAAGGGCATAGCGTGGCGCTGTTTAAGATGCCAGAAATTCTAAACCACTTCTCCTCCCACCCGACACGTAACCTTTAAGGGAGGGAGAATTCCATTACCTCGTCAACATTATTTGGACCTGTTGTCATGTGAAACATTTGACACCTGAATTGTTGGTTTGTTTTTTTTTAAAAAAAAACTTCACATTCAGACGCTGAACTTAGACCCCAACTATTGGCTGAAATACGAGTCCAAGTTTTCAAAATTTAAAAATACCTTGAAGTATATAAACTTATCTGATTCCCTTTTCAATGAAGTTTATTTTACCACTATGTCCCAGGTAATTGCAGAGAAGATACAGGTCATTAGTTAATTATTTTGTTCAAAATTAATATCGCTGTTTCAAGATAATTATCAGAGAGGACGATATGCCCTACCAATATAATTCCACAGATCAACAGACGGTTAAAATCCAGTTACGTTGCATGAATACAATTCAAATGTTTAAATCACGTGTCTGTGACACGTGACCGATGGTAGTGAGGCTCGCGACTGAATCGAAGTTGTGACATCAAATACGCAATAGTTGACACTACTGTTACGTCACTACCTAGCTTTCCTCTTAGTGACGTCGCAATATCGTTAAGCCGTGTCACGAACTTTCGATTTTGGAGACTTGCACGAGGCGCAGACAGCTTGTTTCTCGTGAAGGTAGTCACAGCAACACTTCATTAACAGGTGAGATACCAGCTGACGACTTTTATGGAGACTAACATTGACACGTGATAGTTTGCCTTTGGATTGACGCTTTCACTGTTGCGCATGCGCATGTCAATAATGCCGTCTCAAAGAGGAAATCAGAAGCAAGAAATATAGAAGACGTCTTGGAGACCTTTTTATCAAAGAAAAAAGATTAGTTTTACTCAACAATGACTTTTGTCTTCCGCTCAGTACATTCTAAGTCTCTTCGAATCCAGCAGGGAACCAGTTCATAGCCAAATGCGCTCTTCATTACCCGAGTAAAATGTATGTCCGTTTTTGTTGTTGTTGTTTTTTTTTTGTTTTTTTTTGTTTTGTTTTGTTTTTTTTAAACTTGCAAATACTGTCTGCTGAAAAGGAGAAAAGTGCAAACGGGGTTGGAAACGCTAAGAAAAAAACGGTATGTTTCCATCTGTGCTAGTCTTGTGAAACTTCATCCACAATGTCAACAAAGAGTGGGACAATGAGAGAAAAGAACTGGGAGGAATAAAAGAAAAAAGAGGTAAAATGAAGAGAAGTAAAGGAATACAGCATGATTGAGGGGTCAATAAAGCAAACCCGTTCAAAGGAGCTGTTTGATGAAGAGATCAGCTGTGACAGTGTTGCAATAAAATGATATAGAGTATTAGAGATAATGGCCGACGATGAGACACAATAGCTTGCATATAGATCAAGCATTATTTTCACGTCAGATTTTCCGGCAAGAAGGTACCCGTATGTGACTGTTGATTAAAGATAAAGAAAAGGAAATGAAAAATCAAACTGCAGCGCCCTCAGGAAAATCTTTGTCTGAAGATTGAGAAATGACTGTGCATTAAGGTACGTATTCTCACCTCAGTTGTCCTTAGACAGTTTTTTTTTTCTTTCTTCTTTATTGCATGCACCGCGTGCGACCCATTATAATTAATTTTACTCCTTCATTATTACAGTTAAGGTACATTAAGAGTGGAACGCATGTTGCACGCTGATCGATAGGCAACAGGAAGTTTCACGAGCTGTGTGCGAGGGATCCGAGCACCGTAACAGACTCTTTAAAAACCTGAATATATTATACTTTCATCAATCCTTACCGTAATTATCAATACGTCAAGATTGCTGTCCGTGGCTTAAAAGCCGAGGGAAAGCTTTCCATTCAACGAGTTTTGTTTATTTTAGCGATTTTTAAACGTGATGGCGATCATTTAACTGGTGGTCATTATCATGCATGTACGTGTTATAATTAGTTCTGTTCGATTTCGTCTTAAGTTTTTTTTTAAGTCATTTAATTTGGTAAATGTACATCAGAAAGAAGAAACAAAGGAACGAAGGAGTAAATAAAAGTAAAATCATCTGCCAGTAAGCAGATTCAAAATTAAAGTCAGTTTTTAAATAAACACAAAGAAAAAGATATATTTTTAAGTATCGCTTGAAACGATTTCTCGATGTTAGAACGGATCATCTGAGGTTTTCTTCTTTCTCTTCTCTTTGTCTCTGTCCTTAATACCATCAACTAACACTCATTCCTCTGTCTCATCCTCCTCCTCCTCCTCCTCCTCCTCCTCCTCCTCCTCCTCCTCCTCCTCCTCCTCCTCCTTCCCCCCTCACACACACTCACACACTCATACACAACAGCACTCTCCATCAAACTGTCTAGAACCTGAGTGTGTGTGTGTGTGTGTTTGTTGTTGGTTTTGTTGTTGTTGTTTGTTTGTTTTGTTTTGTTTTTTGTTTTTGTTTTGTTTTTTGCTTTTGTTTTTTCGTATTGGTTCCTGTTATAAAATCCGTCAAGTCCGGGTATCAACAAGCAATTTATCCTGTGAAACAAATGTACTTTCAATCCTAAATTTCGTGGTATTTAGAGAAAGCACCTGCTTCAACCCGTCGTATCCAAGATGTCGCGTCATCGGCGATGTCGACTTATCACGCGTCATCTCCTCTCCTGGCTTGTACTCTCGACTCCTTCACTTTAATTTATACTGAGCTTTCTTATAAAATTATATTACCTTTACATAAAGATAGCTGAAATGTGCGAATACAATCTGGTGTCATATTTTATATCTATAGTTATAGCTACTGAACTAAAATTGTGAGTTTCATACAGAAATATATTAAATGTCATTTATTCCGATACAAACTCACACACACACACACACAAGTATGCACCACACATGCACCTGCTTGCTTTAGATCACATTTTAAGACATTTACATTTGTATTCCGTTATATATATGTGTGTGTGTGTCCTCAATATTTTGCCTTCTGCTCTCCCACATTTTTAAAAGAATCTGGAGGTAAAACTCGGTCCTGCGTGTTCAAAATGTGTCAATCAAGTTGTCACACAGGAAGCCGATTCTCCTACAAAGCTAGAATTATTTTTTCTTTTTTTTTTCTTTTCCTCTTTCTTTCTTTAGTCTTCTTCCTCTGATTTAGTCTTGATGAAGGAAAGGCTTTAGAATTGGAGAAAGCTGCAAACTTGGGTTAAATTTCATGCATGTTGTCACGAAACACTTCTGTAGAATCGACGCAACCTTAATCAGTGATTCCTGCCCCCACCCTGATCTCTCTCCCCACCCCCAGCACACACACACACACTGTTCCCTCTTTCAGACCACTCCCCATCCCCATCCCACGGGTAATGAAAAAGTTTTGGAGAACAAAGTAACAGTTTGAATGGAGTACCTTGAAGGACGCAGACAAAAGCTGGAGGGTCTGGGTGGGTGTTGGTGGCGATGGGGAGAGAGAGAGAACTGTTCTTTGGGGAAATGTATCCATCAAAAGGAGTACGATAAACTCAAAAAACGCCAAGACGAAGGTAACAAAACCCGTGGCAAGAGCTTGCTAAAGTTTCTCTTTTCCCCAGCAAGGCTTCTGAATGTTTAATGAATATGTTACTGTCCTCTTCCCCCTCGTGCGGTGGGCCCCCTGCGTGATCTATGACCCCGGAAAGCCAATAGGACGCGGCCATCAACGGAAGCCCCGCCCCCCATGCGTACGATTGGTCGATCGCCGCTTTGCCTGGCTGGCGCTGGGAGGATTTTTGGTGAAGAGCAGATCGAGAGGTAGAGAGCCGTGTGGCAGTGCTTGCTTTGGCTATTAAATTGACATAACGGTGAAACAGCACAGCAGACATATTTCAGAAAGCCTACTAGGCGTCACCACAGTCGCTTGCTAGCCCGTACCCGACAAAGGCTAAACGGGATACTAGGTAGCAAGAGGTGCTAGGTTGTTTTTTTTCTCTCTCTCTCTCCCCCACCCCGAATACCAAACCGCCGAAGTTAAGTCTCGGTCGTACGTGGATGTGCAAAGTCTTGTACTGTCTTCACCTTCTCTGCATACCCGGGTTCATCAGTCTCGGGTGGGTGACTGTCCCCCGTGACCTCATAATCCTTTGGCTTCAATGGTACTTTATCCGGCCTGCTCTCAGGTCTACCTCACTTCTGCACCCCAGCGGGTGGAAGCCTGGCAAGACGCAGACGACACCGATACCCCTTTTAAGTTGTTGACTTCGCACTCGGGTAGGGGCATTGTGGAGCAGACGACAACATTTTACGGTGCGTCAACTCTGGCGACTTGCGGACGACACAGGCTCTTCGCTTGAGCGTCTCGTCTCGTGTATCCACCCCACACGCACCATTGGTCACAGGGAACAGACATGCACTGACAAACCGTTTAGGCCAAAGAAAAACTACACGAAGGACGAAAACCAGCGCCTCACAAAACCTCAGGTGGATTGAGAAAAGGAAACAGGCAACAAATCTGTGGGTAAGTCCGTCAGGTTTTCTACCCGAGTGTCTAAGAAACCTTAGTTGATGTGGAAAAAAAATAATTGAATAGTTTTTAATGTTTGAAATTTCAGTTTCTTGTGCTCGGTTAAGCGCAAAAACGAACTTGATCTTGTTCCAAAGAGATAAAAATTTCCATAAGAGGTGTAGCTACGCATGTGCAAATGATTTTTTCTTTTCTAATGTAAAAAAAAATTGCCGCACAGTTTTTGTTTCCCCGCAACTATTAAATTGACATATTTTCTTCTCGTTTATTCACAGCAGGTCAAAACTTTTGGAAAGAGACTTCGACAGAAAATCTGAGGACCAGTGAGATGTTTTCAGTGACTAGATGAAAAGAGAACAGTGTGTGTTGGCTTTGCGTGTATTTTCAATAAGGTTCCTTTGCGCTCGAACCAATCACAGTAATGGAGCCGAAAGCAAAGAAATGTAAAAATTCTAAGTCTCCTCCAGCTGTGATAGATGTTGTGGAGGCCGACAACAACAACGATGTGGACATTGAAAACTGTCAGCCCACAGACCTTAGTCAGCAGCCTAGGTCCGAAATTTCCAGAGAACACGACCAAGCCTCAACGAATGAGGACAGGTATTCATGTGAACTCAGGGTCGACGACGATGAATCCTTCGAGAAGACCGCAGATGAAAGCCAGGATCATCCATCGGATTCTGAAGACGACATCTTGTCAGAATCAGCTGCAGCAAAAGCTTTCTCGGGGTCAAATAACTCCGCGAAAAGCAGCCATCGCCACCGACACCAGCACCACTACCTTTATCATCAGAAACACCAGCAACCACCCAGCGAGGTGTCGCAGCAGGCAGGTGTCACAAGTCCCAAGCAAGCGACGAGACCTTCTTTTCTCATCACAGACATTCTGGGACCCAGGGCCTCAGCGACAGGGGCAGGAGGAGGAGGAGGAGGCCAAGAGCCGTCCAGCTCCCCTGTCCACACGTTCATCCATTCCCACACCCACCCGTTTCCCAGCCCCACTGCCCACGGACTGCGCTTGCCGGGTGGAGGTGAAATTCACCACCCGTACCCGCTAAGGCCGAGCTGTGGAGAGCATCTGTCGTTGCCGCTAGATGATGACAGAATGGACGACGACAAAATGGACGCTTCGTCGTCAGAACAAGCGGATGACGACGCTGGCAGCGGTAATTATACGGGTATTTCTTACTCATAGCCACAGCGATCATAAAACTTGTTAATGAGTTTATTTAGTTATTATTTTATTTATTTATACTAGAATGTCAAGTCTTTCTCGAGAATTTTGACAACTACTTTTTTGTGTGTAGGTCCAGTCCACCCTTAACTAACTGTAACAAAACAAAGACAATGAAAAAAACAACAAAAATCGTTTACGGTGATTAATAGAAACTTCATCTCTATACTGTATAATAAAATTGTCTATGGTGATAAAAAAAAAAAAAACTTTGATGTTTCCAATGTAATAAAATTGACTCTCCATAAATTTTCACCACGGTAAAAATTCTATACTACTTTAGATAAATTAAAACATGATTGCTTCAGACAGATAGTCTGATTTTTGTAACAAGAAACACTTAGTTTTCCTTTCTCTACACTTCGGCATTTATGGACATTTATTTTTGATGCTTTATGAAATGCAACAATTGTTTTAACAACAAAAAAGAAACAAACTATTTTAACTATTATCATCACCATAAACAACATCATCTGCGTGTGTGTATATATATCATGTCAGCTTTAAAGTTGAGTTACAAACCTTTTGACAAGTCTGTAAAAGCTTACATCTAGTAGTCTTACTCGTTGAAAAAGTGTTGGTGTCGACAGTATTTATGACCATTATATTCTATGATGACCGTTCACTATTCCAATTTATCAATTCTCCTTTATGACCATGCTTACTACCACACAAATTATTATCTGACAAAAATATAGTATTCTAGAAAGTGTAGATATATCTTTAAAAGCATCTCTCGAAGAAACAGAAGAGGGTCTTAAGGAAAAGACCTAGAATAACATTGACTAAATGAATCAATCGTCCAAGCTAAGAATGAGGTTCAAATCCAACGACAATTAAACTATTAATATCATCAGTAAGTACTGTTTACAGTGACAGCATGCTACACTTTTTTTATTGTATTAAAATATGCTTTTAAAGAAGCACTGAATTAGTGAGGAAGTAGTTCACAAAGATAAAACACTAACTGGAGTGAGCGGTTTTTCTCAACACCAGTATGATACAAGATATGAGAGAGACTTTTTTATTTTTAAAGAAAAAAAGGTGAAGGCTGAAACCATCTCTCTTCAGTGAGTGATTGATGGTGACAAAAATATATTGGTGTGATGATAGAGATGTCGAGCTGGGATGCGGGTTGTTTTCAGATAGTTGAAAACAACCTGAGGTGTAAAATAAGCACCCACAGTAGGTGGATGTAGTGGAGTACGGGTAAGCATTTGAATTTCATAATGAGCTGTGGAAATAATGTCTCCACCAACACGGGAAAACTCACCCGGTCCGGACATTATAAGGATTGACAGATTGATACCTCTATCTTCATTCAGTGGGTGGCAGTGCGTGGTCGTTCTTAACTGCCTCAGCCATTCTGATCAAATCTGATTTACAAAAAGACAGGGACATACCTTTCTGTGTGTATGTGTGCGTGCGTGCGTTGTGCGGATGTGCATGGTGGTGGTGATGATTGTAGGGGTTTGAGTACCTGTGCGACTAAAACCTAAGTCCACGCCTGTTTTCATCCTTTTTCGGGTGTGGACTACACTGCATCCCCCCACCCCTACTTATTCTCCTCCCTTCACCCAGCCACCAACCTACCCACCGATCCCCTTTAGTGACCAGGTAGAGAGCAAACTAGCTCGACCGGCGATGAAACTTGCCTTGTGATCTCAGGTAAAAACGATCATTGTCTGCCTATCAAAGGGAGCTCTTTCCAAAGAGATGAACGCTAACGGCCACATCCGTCTCGTTCCTGGTGCAAAGACGCGATCGATGGGAAAAAAACAAAACAAACCAAACATGAGATCGATTCCCGAGTTTGCCAACTGAATGGGTCCGTTGACAGACACAACTTGGTGTTATTTGTTTGCGAATTTGTGCTAACAAAATAACAAGGGTCGGCCATACGATCTGCTTACGCCCCAGCGAATATGCCATTCAATTTCTTTGGAGAGAATGGCGAGGGCTGAACTAAATTTACATTGAAGACATGCACAGCAATCTCCAGTTCCTCGTTTTCTCTTTTGACGGAAATAGTTCTTTTTTGATAAAAAGGGGACAAATGAAATTTTAAAAAAATGTTTGGTTAAATTCGTGACAAAGACTGCAATATGTCTTTGAAGTGGGTGATAAGGAAAGGGATCAGACAGCAGCAATCGATTTACTTAAAATGTAACAAGTAGAAACTTTCCAGAAATAATTTCTTTTTAGTTTTTTTCAATTGTAACTTGGTGCAAATAAAGAGTGCGCTGGAAAATTGAGAAAAATTATGAATGTTCTTAGAGATTTTTTTTAACCTTAAAGAAAAAAAGTTTACAGCATCATGACTTTCACAAACCATCTCAACAGAGGACTGTAGGTAGGATCAGTAACAAATGCTTTTCTAAATAGTGCATTTGTGCTCACTCGTTCATTAAACACGTACACCTATGAATCTCTGTAAAAGCTTAATTACTTTTAATTAATTGACACCAATTCAGTTGCTGTTTCTTGGCTGCAACCGCGTTTCATGCACGTTAAAAGAGTTGCTTCGAGGACCTAACATGTAAAAATCAGTAGGTTGGTTTAATCGCAGATTGATAATTACAAGTGGCAAACGAGTCTATCAATCTTCTGGTCTGTGTATGTAGTTAAATATGAATTTAGGGTATCTATGTATGGTATGTATGTGTGCATGGGTAAATTTGTAGTCTAAAACTGGCATCAAAACGACAGCTTTCTTACTTAATTTTCAGCTAAAGTACCGCAATATGTGTGGTCCCAAGCATTCCGAGTTTTATAAACTAATGCTTGTTCTATAGGAGTTTTATAAATATGATCTTAACGCCCTTATTCACAGGAAACGGACAAAGCTATAGTTCTTGAATATCCACTCAGTAAATCCAATATTGTATGAAAAAACACCACGAAGATTACTATAATTATGATCTCTCATTTAAACAGTATTTTTTTTTCTGAACTTTATTTGAAACAGCCCATAGTAGCATATAAACAAAGGATATATGCTTAGACCATATGTATATACAATTATTAGCTTATTGGGATTCAAGAGTTATTCAAAGTGCATAACAATTTTCATAGCAGTATTTGAACAATAATCTTTTAAGTATCAAACATTTGTTTTCGTTGTTGTTGTTGTTCTTATTGCTTGTTTGTTTGTTGTTGTTCAAACAGCACTTTCATCAGACTCATAAAGAGAACCTAGCATTTCCCCTGTGTCGTTTACTTTCTCCTATACCTCGCCATCTACTCTAGCCTCTCTTTCGAACAAACATGATCATGTAGTCAATCTCTCCCGTTATCCTCCCGTGAAACATTGCCATTCAGCACCCAGGCTGGCAGATTTCCTGCACCTAAAGAGTGTCATTGACGGGAGTCAACCATGTGTCGGGCTGCTGCCGACGACCGTGCATTAGCTTTAGCTTGGAGACAGCGCTTATCGGGAGGATATATCTTTCCTGCACTGGCTAGCCAATCGTTCCCAATTTCATGGTTCGAAGCTTGTCAAGAGGCGCAGTCATTTAGCCGAGCGTTCGTCGAGGACGCCCCGCTGATCATTGATCAGAAGTAGTTTGTTCTCGAGATTTCAACCTGGATTGTATTGCTCTTCTCTGGTTTTTTTTTTTCTGTTAGTTTTTTTTTTAAATGTCAAGCCTCCTACCCTCTGCCCACACCCCCCAAAAAGCCGTTAAACTGTTTAAATGTGCGAGAAGTCCTTTGCTCGCTATGTCACGGCAGTTTTGACTTCTATGTGTGTGGGGTTTAGCGCCAGACGCAATGTATTTGACCTTTGCACCAAGTTTAAGAAAAGAGAGTCGGATTCATTTGGAGAGAATTGTTCCGTTTCTATTTTACTTATTTATTGTGTAGTTATGTGTGTTTTGTGTTAATCGGTGTGCATGAGTGTGTGTACTCGCGCGCGCTCGTGTAAACCTTTCCCATCAACCTTCCCATCAACACTCTTTTCTCCTTTGTTTGCAATGTATTTTTCAACCTGCGTTTGACCTGACTCTCTTTAAAACGCATAAACGCATTGTTAGTTCAAATTTGCCTGTTTTCGTTGTTTGTTTGGTATTTTTTATTATTATTTATTTATTTCCGCACGCGTTTGTACTTCAGTCTGCGTCCCTCTGTAACTTGTCTGTCCTTTCACTAATCTCACACTCGTCCTTGCGATGAAAATACTAATTTATTTAAACTCTCCCGCTCTCTACCATTATGTGTGTCTAAGAATCATGAAGGTTTATCTTGAACATTTTCTCAACACTACGCATGCGCTAACGTTCTATGGTCCACTCAACGTGTTTCTGACGTAATGCTGTATGACTCAATGCGTCTCGAAATACTTATTGACATATACTCACACTTTTACTGTATTTCTCAATGCACCTGGAATCTTCAAAAAGTGAAGTCGATTCGACACATAGCTCTCGCGAGGGCTGCTGAGGACAACCGAACGGCAACATGTTGCCCCACGGAAAGTTCAGTGACATCTGTTTGTGTCCCCAGCGAATTTTTTTAGGTTTCAGGAACAAGTTTCAATCAAGAATAATCCTAAATGAAATTTAGAAATGTTGAATGTAATTTGGAAACCGTGTTTAGCCGAAGGGCATTTGGCGGTGACCAGCCTGTGGAAAAGAATTCATCTGAAAGACCAAGGGATGGGTGGGGTGGGGTGGGGAAGGGAGGGAAAGCCAAGACTTGAGAATTAAAAAGCGTGGCGTCTTAAGAAGAGCGTAATTCTTTTCTCCTTTCACGTACAAAGTTTGACAGATTGATAAAATACAACCTGGCACAGCGGAGGAAAAATCTACAAGATGAAAGCGCAATCTGTCACCACACGAACGGGTCACAGACAATCACACGTGACGGTGTTTCCGAGTCCGATAGACTATTAAACATCTGACAGGGATTTGTGGGGTGGAGGGGTGCTGGGGTGACGAGGCAGAAGGAAAAATAATAAAGGGAACACTTTGCACCAGATGCAACCCCGAGGTTGGAGGAGAAATGGTGGTGATGGTTGTGTGGTAGGGGATGTGTGTGTAGGGGGGGAAAAGTAATCGAGGGAATTTTCCAGTAGTGTTGAAGACATGAACATAAACAACAGCTACAACGGGCAGAAATCAACCGAAGGACTTTCTGTTCAAAAATCATTTTTTATTATTGTATGTAAAAACTTTGTGCAAGGCGAGCTGAGGGTGAAGTAGTGCAGACGGCTGAGCTGGGGAAAGGAACGGGGAGAGAGTGTGTCGGGGGGACAATGTCCGTTAAAATCCCGTTCCTTTCTTCCACTGCCACTCTACCCATGCCGTCATCTGCGGTTATTATATTCAGGGTTGCGGTGGATAAAGCTCTTTTGCATTCTCAAACGATTCCATTACAGATAGCAAACAGAGGACAAAGGGATCGGTGCAGGATGCCAGTTTAGACGGGGGATCTCTTCCGGAACGCATTCAGGACCGTCGGCTTTTGCCAGTGTCTAAATGCTGCGAGCAAAGGAGGCTTAAATAAACTCATTTCAAGAACTAAGTATTCAGATTCAGCTTGAGATAAATGTATACATGTCAAGGGGACAATATTTGACATGCATGACTGACACCGAATGTAACTTTCTTTCTTGCTATAATCAGCAATCAAACCCTCGCATCCACGTGTCTGTCGGGCAGCAGCTTGGGATCTCAGTGGTCAGGATATAGGATACAGTAGATAACCCTTGGCGCTGTTCTCACTGGGTGTAACTGTTAAACACCTGAACATACGGGTACGGATGTTGGATTTGACGAAACTTTTCATTTAATGTTGCGACTTCTTCTTACTGAACATTCTCTTTGAAATTTTGGTTTTAAAAAAAGAGAGGACTTGGTCTTTACAAATCCTTTTCCCATTTCCAGTCAGTTGCTGGCTGAAACATCTTTGCTTTGCAGTTATCTCCCGTTCTTGCATTTAAAGTCCGTCTGTGTTGTAACTTCTAAAATAAGGAATGAATTATAACAAAGATAATTTTCAAAGTATTTCTTGTTACTTTCAAGGAAGAGGAAAACACTTTTTTTCGTCTGTTTGTGGTCCGGTGGCATAACCGCTTAAAACTCTTGTCCCCAATACAGAAACGATTGGGCGACTCGGTGTTTTTCGAATTGCTTCTCGAGCACACTGTTGTTTTTGTTCATGCTCTATCTGGTCACGTGGGTTAAAACTGTTGTGGTGCAGCAATGGTTGCTGGCTCAGTGTAAAATGACAGTTTTATCCAGTTCGGTTCACCTCGGGATGGTTGTGTTTTCTTTCATTAGAGTTTGAATTTATATCGAATCAGAAGCGAGTATGTCATGAAAATCGACTTTAGGCTAACAAGACTATATATTAATAATATAGTAACAAATAGAGACTATTTCTTCTTAAGATGAAAATAAATAAAGAAATTACGAAAAATTTGTGTTGGAAAAGTTTTTGCCATTAATCGTGTGACAACTGTAACATGATAAATGATCATTGAAATTAGCTTTCAGGAACTACTTATTCAGATTTTTTTTTAAAAAGGGGTTTGGGAAAGAAACATCAAGGCACGTGACTAATGTCCACATTGCGATCATTCTAGGAAAGCAAAAGTCTCTTGCGCTTATAGAGTGTTGTTTTTCGTGGTGATGTTTCAGGAGCAGAAGGAGGCAACGACCATCTTTCTGGTTCAGATTCCCCTCCGATGCTCATAAAGACGAAGAAGCCGCGGAAGGCGCGGACGGCGTTCACGGACCACCAGCTGTCGTGTCTCGAGAAGTCGTTCGAGCGACAAAAATACCTGAGCGTGCAGGACCGCATGGAGCTGGCCGCCAAGCTCTCGCTCACAGACACACAGGTCAAGACCTGGTACCAGAACAGGAGGTAAGCTTTTTGAAAAAAAATAATAAAGGTTTCTAAGGATATTATTCGAATCCTTACTCGACTTACCGTTTTGTTTGTTTGTTTGTTTGTTTGTTTGTTTGTTTGTTTGTTTGTTTGTTTGTTTGTTTTTTGTACATTGTTCTGCTGTTTTACTTAACTGGAATTTAAAGCATAATCACCGTTGGTTATTTAACTGAATTGCCCTCTAGGGATTAATAAAGTATTATCTTATCTTATCTTATCTTATCTTATCTTATCTTATCTTATCTTATCTTATCTTATCTTATCTTATCTTATCTTATTTCCTCGCCCGTGAACCTACATATTTTGTATACGACATACTCGTCTTATTTTATAAACATCTCATTCTTTATAAACTTATTTGTCCATCTGTCCCACTAGTTGGTACTCTTCGGCTTCAACATTAAATTCACCGAGAGCATAAACTAATCTGCTTTTGTCCTCGAACGGGGATGTTACCCTCATATATATATAGTTCTTCCCAGATTAGTACCAACATGGATTTCAGTTTTAATCGCCACAACACATGTTTATTCTGATTGATTGATTTTTGTCCCTCCAGAACCAAATGGAAGCGTCAGACAGCTGTCGGACTGGAACTTTTGGCGGAAGCCGGCAACTACGCAGCCGTGCAGCGCATGCTCCAGACGAACCCTTACTGGTTCACGTACCATCCCCAGGCGGCGGCCATTTTGTCCAACTTGGACGCCCTCTACATGCGCCATTCCGACGCCAGCCCCGCCTACCCTGTGCAGAACCAGCGCCCTCTGCTGCCTCGAATGTTCATCCACGGGCTCCAACAGCATGTCAGCCAACTTCCTCCTCCTTCCTCCTCAGCATCTCTGTACAGCGGCGAAAGTTCTCGAGGCTGACAGAACACGAGGGTTGTAGACATCATTCGAGAACTTTCCCAGTCTACGGGTCTCAGATGTAGATAAGTAGACAAGAACTCTATAGGCTCTCAGCTTAACGACAGATAGCTGAAAGTTTTCATAATCTTTAAAATAAAAAGGAAACTTTTTCTGTAAATTTGTTGTCAAAGACATGCTTGGGAGGTGGGTGATGGAGGACTCACGAGACATGTTCTCAAGACTGATGTTGGGGTGTGTACATCAGTACATCAAGTGACTCGATTAAACACGTGTTCGACCTTTACCCCCTTAACACTAATAACGAGAAGGGCTCTCAATATTACAATGTATTTTATCAGTTTATTTGTTCTGTTGCGAATGATGCGGCTGTGAAATGTTTAAGTTATTCAAGCGAAACCTCGCCGACCGTGATGTTTTCCATGCAAAACATCCGAAAGCCATTAGCTTACTATAACGGTCACCTTTCGATTTACCGTTTGTCTCCACCTGATTCCATTACAACGGTCAGAAAATTGCATTCCTGCTTGTGGCTGGCTGGTTGGTTACTTAAATTTGAGGATCAGTGTTTTCACTTTGCGGTGACTTATATGTGTAGTGTGGGATTTGGGAAGGGTACTCGTGTATGTATACATACCTGTCTTGAAGGCCCTTCTTACCTGAACACATATGCACGAAAGTTTTACCGGTTGGGAAAGTGTCTACTTGAAAGATATTTTTTAAAAATATGTCAGATTTGGTCAAATCTTTGAGTATGTTTGTCCTGTTAAGAAGGACCTTGAAGTGGTCACACATTATACTTACACCACTGCCTATCTCTCCACACGAAACTCTTATTCAGATATTTCTGATTTTCTCCTTTCATTGAGATGTTGAGTGCAGAAGTACAAGATTGTGCCATGCGCATTTCAAAGACATTTTTATTAATTTATCTCAATAAAATTCTACGATTAGCACTTCATATTATGTGTTTGTGTTGCCTCCTGTTGCTGACTCTTGTTGAAAGCAGATTCACGAAAACACGAGAGTGAGAGAAAGAAATACCTATGTCCTACCAGTGATTCATTCCATCGTTCCCACGTTTTGAGAAACATCTGACGACAATAGCACAAAAAGGAAGATGCAATATTAAAGAAAGGAGACTTGCTATTACAATACTAGAAAGAGAAGGGTTTTTTTTTTACTGTAAATAAAGAAGTTATAAGAAGGAGAAAAAACAATGAATGTGAGAAGTAAATAAACATAGAACATTATTGCGCTGCTGGAGCTCTTTAAAAACCTGTTTAGTTTTAGTTGGACATCCGCTCAAACATGATATTTTGTGCATTTTCAAGAGTGAGGGAAGAAGTAATGAACTTTGGGACTCATGGCAAGACACTGAGGGGATGATAATTAGTATTTTTAGGAAGCTCATTCGCATTTCTTCCTATTATGAAGAACTTCTCTAAAGACATCCCCACACACAACAAAGCACACAACAGGTTGACAGAAGGAATTCGTCAAACGTTGTTGCTCTTGTTACTTCTCCTCAGAACAAGTGGCAGGTCACACGGTTCAACTTTACACAGTCGTTAGTTTCGATGTGATCGTTTTCCTTATTCAGGTTTTCTTGCTTTCAGCCGTTTTAAAAGTTTTAGCTTACATCATTGAGAAATCTGTCTTCTTGCGTGATTGCTCTTGTTTTGGGGTTGACATCCACTTTCAAACATAATTGCCGGAAATTACAGAGCAGACTGTGGAACACGTGGTTTGTTGGAGGATAAGGACACGTTCAGACATTCTAAGCCCTCGACAAAATTTTCAACACAATCAATTTCTTTTAGACCTATTACCTGTGAAATAAATCGTGGAAGTGACAGGAGAATTTACTGCTTGAAGTGGAGGAAGGGAAAATAGCAGAGAAAGGTGGGGGGAAGAGAAAATAGTCGGTCATAAAGATGACTGATTCCCGGTACCACCATACGAAGCAACAAGTCTCTACTGAACATGTACCACATATCGAAAATACATTTCACCTGCTCTATAATTTTTATCTCCTTCTTCTTCAACAACGTCGTCGTCATTATCATCATCATGTCGTCGTCATCATCATCACAACATCATCATCATCATTATTATCATCATCATCATGTCCATTTCAAATCCACATCTATTCCTCAGTTTTAACGGCTCTCTCGCTAAGTAGTTTTCCAATATGTATAATCTGACAAATATAAATATTTTCATAGACCTGCTTTGATTCCTGTGTCCAAAGCAAATGTTAATTCAAACACTCGAACCTCCTTTAAATAATACAAAGCACATCCTTTTGTCTTTTTGTCCCAACCCTTCTCCAGCCTCCGCCAATCCCGTCAGATGCCTGTGACGAGTCTCTGCTTGTGCTTCCAGTCTTCCCGTCTGCTTCCCTTTCTACCCGATACTGCAAACTTTGGTGTGAACAGACTAGAGAAAAGCAAGTAAGTGTTCAGCTCCAGTGTCATCCTTCTTGGGTGTCAGCCTCTTTTGTAACATTACCCTTGACCTCCTTACACCTCTCGCTAGTCCTTTCGACAGTGAGCTCTGCTGTTCTGTCACTCCTCACATGGTTGTGTGAATAGATGAACGAGAGAGAGTGAGCGAGCTTGCCTACAAACCTTGTCTTTCACTTGTTTCGAGCCAAGAGGAAGGATGTGGAGGGAGGAGGAGAGAGAATAGTGACCAGTGGATACCATCTGTTTGTGTCTAGCTAAATAGGGTTCAAGCCTGAATCCTCAGTGCACACATCATTTAAAACATATTTCTTACAAACAAAAGCTCTAAACAAATGCAGTTGCTCACAATAATTATTTCACAGGGTGCGCAACTTCTCTGTGCACCGGTCCCCTTCGCGCGTGCAAATGTTCGCAAGTGACTGCTTGAGAGTTTCACGAGAAGCAAGTAAACACTAGAATTGAATCTTTAAAAGCAAAGGTTTCCGCAGCTTCAAATGGCAGGTACAGTGAGGAAAACAGAAAAAAAGGAAACAATTCGGGAGGCGATCCCTACCCGCTAATTACAGAGGCAACCGCCTTATTGAAAGGCACTGTACCTACAAATATCCACCGGTATAAAGCAAAGAGCCGCTTACTAAAAGCCGGCGGGTATAATGGATATTGGCCGAGTGTGTAAACAACAGTCGGCAATAACACACCGTAACATTGACTCCATGGAACTAAAGCTGGAGCTTTTAGACCCGGGTACATAATGATAGTGTTGTGGCTGCCGACTTAAAGACACTGTGCTTTAAACGTTAGCCGCGCAAACATGCTCTCTGTCTCTCCACACACCCTAAATAAGACAACTCGGCCATCTTTTATAAGCTGAGGGTTCTATTCTTATGGCTGAACACAGACCCTCAACTACAGCATTTGATACAACCTTTGAAAAAGGACTACAGACGACTTATCAGCAAGCATGTCACTTTAATATAAATTCCAAATAACGACATCAGCTCTAGAAATAGTTTGGAATTTTGTTACCGATGGTATTAATTTGTAGTACTTAAGAAATGTTAACATTAGACGTGACTTTGTTTATATTTAGATTATGCGTCTCTCCAGTTGAAGTTCATACTCTCAGACACATTTGCAGGTTACATCTGAGTTGCATTATCCATTTTGCACCGACAAAGATGAATCAGAACTTCATGGTTAACTGTTTCATGTATACTGGTCTTCCAGAAAATATGTACCTTAAAAATTGTATTTATAGAAGCCCATCTCATTAATAAGATAATAATATCAAAACAGCGCTCTTTACTTTAAAGGCATTACTGGTATAAAATGTTTTTAAGACAGTTGCATGATTGTATGGGACAACAATATTATAGGAATCCTCCACATAATACATCAAGCTATCCCCTTGTAATTTAGGTCAGTGGACAGCAATAATATCATTGTCTTTCTCTCTCCCATTCCCCCTTTTCTCACTCTCTTCCGCTCGTTCGATCGCTCTCGCAGGCATGCACACGTGCGCACGAAGAGAATGGATCGCGCACGCCATTCCCACAGATCACCGACCGTTGATTCCGAAGATGACGACACCCGTAATACACACCTCCGACACTGCACCAAACATGTCTTCTCTCACTCATTAGCGAAAATTAGGGGAAGGAAGATTTGTGCTCTCGCGCACGCACGCACGCACGCACGCACGCACACGCACTCACGCACGCACGCGAAGACAGAAAGTTACAACTTATCTATCCACACTCTCAAACAAAGACACACACACACACAAATTCGTCTACACCCCACCCCAACATGCACAAACAATGTGATCGGTTTACTTGTAAAGCAGTTCGTCATCAAAGAAGTAAAAACTAAAACTAAAAATACATCTTAACCTCCCCTCATCACCTCCCACCCCCTCATCACTCTTCACCTGCGTGCGAATAATCGTCGGAAAAGGTAACATGCACATAGCACGTGTTACGTAAACCCACCAATCACCTCAGGTCTGCTTTGCGCGTGCTCCTCGAACCCTAATTCCACTCTAAAAATAACCTCGGCACCCTGCTGGGTTTTTGCTGCACGTTGTAATTTGCAAAAAATTAAAATTCGGTTACACTCGGGTAAAAACAACAACAACAACAAAAATCCAACAAAATCTTTCCTCTCCCGAGAAGATGATCTAGGATAAAGGTTGTTGTTTGTTGTTCATTGCTGTTGCTCTTGTTTGTTGAATTTTGTTGTTGGTCGTTGTTTTGTTGATTTCATCGTCACTGCTGACAGATGTTGGCAGAGTGATTGTGGTTTGTGTACTAACGGTCTTCAACTGAAGTGTGACTAGCGCTGTTAGTGTTTGGATGCTTATACAGAAACATATACAAAGAGCACATGTACATATGTACAAAAATATAAATGCTTACACACACCCGTATTTATAAACACCTTTAACACATAAAAATAAATAGTACTATGATTTATTATTAAGGGTCAGGAACTAGATTTTGGGGTGTGTTTTTTTTTTTTTTTTTTAAGAACGGAGTGCTGACGGCGTAGTCACACGAACACTCATGAGAACTCCAAAGTCTTTCTTACTTCCCAATACCCAGAAGCCAATGTTACCTGCAGTCTACCCTTCCTCAGTCGGCGACGGTTCGCCTATCGTCTGAATCGGCAGTCCGCCCCTGTCGCCTGAGCTGGATCCGTTTAAAGTACCCGACAATGGCGACTTAAACACCCGTAATTTGGTTCCTGACCGTGCCTCGAGTTAAGCGCCCTGTCAGTTTCTTAAGCACCCGAGTCATGCGAGATCTTACCTCGCCAGACTGAATCAAACACCGGTTGGACTTGACAGCTTTTACCCTCCGATAGGTGAGAAGCAATCAGGGGATTTCCGGAGAGAAGGCTGAAGGGCTGCGAAGAGAAAGAGTATTATCATCAGGATAAAGATATATTCATACCGCTGATCCTTTCGTATTCTTAAGGTCACCAGGCGGAAACAATACCTGTGCGAGGAATTATCTTTTTGTGGTTTGCAATAAGGAGCAGGCACAATTAGGAAAGGTTTGCATAAAAATCAGTAAAAAAATATGCGCCAGTCGCTGTAAGAAAAAAAAAAAAAGAACTGAAGGTGTAGCACAAGGCACAATATCACACCGCTTTCTTTGCCACGAAAGTAGTAAAAAAAGAAAGTTCAGATTTTAGTTTAACAACCTTTACTCAGGCTGCTTAATAGATGAGTGTTTCTTGAGGAGATTCTTTGTTACCACAGCCTCAGTAGCCATTGCAATTAAGGTCAGAAGAGGGCGGTGCTGGTGGTAAGGGGTTGTCCCACACCGAAGTTGAAGTGCTGGAAAAGGAAAGTTAAAAGTAAGGTCTCCTGGATTTTCAAGCGCTTGATGAAATCGATTAAAGTTATATTTTCCCGAGAGGATGGGGAAGACAAAAAAGTTCTATATTTCCATGTTCTATATTTTCATTTCAACAGACTTCAGAATTGCGACACTACACAGGTCTAGTTGCATCTGCATGGACAGAGAAAGAATGTTTTTACAGAGGGGAGACCATCATTCGTGAAGCCGCTACTGTACCTATAAACTCCTGATCAGAATTTCATTAACCCATAATCTCGACAGACAGACAAATAGATAATAAGCATATACTTGCTATCGGTAATTATGGGTAAACTTAGTGATAGATGACTAAATGTATACCCAGGCAGAAAAAGGGTGATGATTTTCAACACTTCAAAGAGCAATGCTCAAAATCAGGTCTGTTCAGGACGAATACTTCAAAGCCTACCAACGCATGTAATTATATGGGAATGAATCGAACAATGGCATTTCAGGAAAACATTTCATACTTTGATCTTAGTCATTATCTTCTTAGGTCTGAGATAAACACATACAGAGATAAGCTCTTTCGCGAGCATTTATTGTGTAGAAAAATGACTGGTAAAGCTTATTTATAATTAGCTTTTCTGAAATAGCTCCCACGATTTTCAAACGTTCAGTCGCTTAAATTGAACGCCCTTCGAAGAAAAAAAATGAAACATAAAAATATCTCCTATAAGTGATCATACTTTGGCGTGTCATAACAAATGGTATGATCCTATTCCCTGAGGTGTCTCAGTTTACCAACAACCCCCCAAAAAATTAACCTGTTTTCCAAACGTTCCTTAGGTGTGATTTTTCCTTGAACTGATTATCGGGCGGAGGCATCCAACAGGTGATATTAAGTTACCTGGTTTCACCTGGCTTCTGTTACCTTTGCTAACTGAGCAACAAAGAGCCGATTTCATACGCTGTCATGAAGCTATTCGCTGTATACAATCTGTGTTTTTCTCACATCATTGAACGATGATATTAAAAAGAGATTCTAAAATTTAGCATACCTTTGTCACAAGGAATTTATTTTGCCTGATCTGTAGCGAGGAAACAAAGTTTCCACAATGTGTTCCTAAAGACATCGGCTAAATAATCAGTTTTATTACTTTGTGAGAATAATAAAAAAGTAATGACCAATCGATTCAGAATGTTGTTATGTACACACATGGAAAGTGTGTGGCTGAGTGGTTAAAACATTGGCGCACGATACCAGAAACCGTGTCCCCGGTTCGATACCCGTGTGGAGATGAAAAAAAAAAAAAAAGAAGTGTGTTCTCTCTAACACCTTAGTTCACAATGACCATTGTTACGCGACTAACTTCACCCTTCATGTCTTCGTATCTACCCGACTGTTTGAAGACTTATCCTTATTTGTATCTCGTCCTCACTTGTTTATTTATTTATTTATTTATTTTTGGTATGTGAGCACACTTACCGAGGATAGTCGCCCACTGGGAATAATAAAGCTGGCCATTGTCATCATTCTCATTGTCATTGCTTTTACATGCTAATGATCCTCTATAAGCATACACAAACCATGAAATAATAAGTAAATAAAAACAAATAATAAAAGTAAATAAACATATATGCAAGTCTATGTTGCTTTGTAATCCCGCCATCACGTGTTGAGATTCATCATGTGTGACGTTTTACGGCCTATGACATCATGAAGGTGACGTCAAATTCTAAGTCAGATTACGTCATTTAATGGCGAGGCTGTGCAGTGTGAAAGGTACACCACCAGGGTCAAGGCTGTGTCAGTCTCGGCTTTCCTTCAGACAGCCGTGCGTTCCGCTCCGTTGGTAGGTAAGATCTACATTCACACACACACACGCCATCTGTTTGCAATATGGATTCGGAAAAACAAATTGGAAAGGTGCAAACTGTTGCATTATTGGATGTCACACCGATAAAACGAGATGTCAAGACTTGGCATTCATATCGATTATCTGTCCCTACGCCTGACAGGCTGAGGGATCGCTTCTCATTGATTCTGTTTCTGTTGTAGTCGGGCTTCGATCTGGATAAAAGCGTTGGACCTTCCTGTTTACATGTTTTTCTGCGTTTTCTCCTCTCTTCTTTTGTTTATGGATTGTATGTAATGAGTCACTTTATGTTCCTGGTGTGATAAGACCGTCTTTTTGGTATGTTGGAAATGTAATAATAAATTGGTAACACAGAGGTAACTGATAAATATAATGAACTATACAGTTTCCCTCCTAAATAATAACGATTTTTTTCAAAGAAATTAGGTCCTACTGACCTCATCCCGTACATAATCTTTGTGTGTGGTTTTTTTTTTTCCTTTAGTGTCATAAAACGATAATAACAAAGTACACACAGGATACCTCAGTCCTCAGCCCTGAAGAAAGACTCAACTGCATTAGATTACTTAAAGCAGATGACAAAAAAATAGCAGGCTGTCTCCGCACCACCACCCCTCCACCAAACCCCTCCCCACTCAGACTGCTCTCTCTCTCTCTCGCTTGCTCGTTCTCTCGATCTGATTTTTATCTGAGGTTGATGGACGAGCTGGAACAAATCTGCACGCTACGTTTTGCTCGGGCGGTCACAGCACGCGGGGGCGCAGGGGACCGTCTAGTCGTCGAGACAGGGCACATCTCATTGACACGCGCGCAAACGATATGGCGACGGCGAACGAAGATCGTCAACGATTAATTTTTTTTTTGTAGGGGGACCCTGTCCCTCCTTTGGCCTTACCTCGTCTTTCCTTCCCCTAGTTACTCACTTCCTCACACTTTAGCTCGCTCACCCATCCTCACTTACTCTTCCAACCAGCCATGAAGACCGATAACCAGTTCTAGCAACTCCCCTTCCCTCCGACCCACCTCACTTGCACATTTGAGCGGTATTCGATGGGTTGAAGATTCCATCAAATTCCATATCCAGTGATTAGAATATCTGCTCAACACCGAAGTCCACGATCTTATGCCAAACAACTAGAAGATGGCTTTGCAGAAGCTTTTTTGCTACATACCAAGTATTGAATAAGTAAAACGTTCACGAAAAACTGTTTTGCACTAAGAAAGAAAAATGTCTCAACTTGTAGGGTAAAAATCGATTCCACATCTCTATACTTGAAGCAGCTTACAGCTTCTTTTGTCATGAATCTTTGATTCTGATCCCGACTTTCATCCGTACTTTGCTGAACCAAATTAGGAATGAATGGCGTTCTATCATGCATGTCATTCGGTTCTAAAGAGTATCGAGAGTAGATTCCCTCAAAGACAAAGAAGTAGTAAGATGGGCTTAAATAATAGAACCTGACTTAAATGATAGAGACTAATATTCTGAACCATTTTGGTTCAACGCTTCGAGCTGCGTACAAAAAAGCAAGCAAAAAAACAAAACAAAACAAAAGCAGAAAACAACAAAAAAGCAACCGTTTATTTAAAATGGCGTCTCAAAGGTTTAGAATGACACTCGAGACATCTGACACAAAGGTCTAGCCTTTTCTTTTTGTTTAGCCATCAAGTATGGTATACAATGATTCCTTAACTTTGAGCTTGTCTATTGTAAACAAGCTCTCTTAAAAGTAAATGTATGATGTTGGTTATATGTGAAGTTTGATATATAATAATAATAATTTATATAAACACCGATCTCCTATTTTTTAATGTCGTGTGATTTTAAATGCAAGGTCTTTCCTGTGTTGTCTTTTGGAGTTCCACATGCACGCTCACACACACACACAGACCCACGCATAAACACACAAAAAAAAACAATTCTTTTACCTCCCATTTTCTGGAAAGAAAGGGACAGTTACCGACTGATTTGGTCGAAAACATTTTTACGCAAATAATAATATCACACTACAAACAAAAACATGGCATGAATATTTTACTCCGAAACAGAACTGAAGCTACAGCAGGGAGAGTAGTTCATTCCAGTGAACCAACTGTCAAATCAACGGATGATGTTAAGTTTGCCGAACTCAGAACCAACGATCTTCATTGACCCGATGACCCCGTTTCCACCCTTGGGAGGGGACAGAAGTGAGTGGCAGACAAGGGAGAGAAGGAGAAGACACTAGGGAAGAAAAAATGACAGAAAAACAGAGAGTGGAGACAGAAGAAGAAACAGAAAAAAAAATCAGTGCAACAGCAGAAACGTGAAAACTAAGGGCAATTAACTGTGACGACCACCTGTTCGTCAGCACCGTTGTTCTTTCCCCTGCCGTGTGTTCCTCTCCCCGTCCCCTGAGCTCGACATCAATTATTCAGCACGTGAGTGGTGTCGATAAGCCGAATCATTAGCGGATGAGTCTGACCGCTTTACAACAGGACACCGGCATTGAATTTGTCTCACGGCGACGCCGCGCGCGCGCGTGGGTGTGCGTGTCTACACGAGAAGAACGCGCGTGTTCCCGACACACACAAAAAGTACAACGAAGCGTGCAGTCAGCATACGGTGTTATTAATTCATTGTCGCTTTTCACAACAATGCCAGCAGGCGAAAGAGAAACTTTGCACACCAACAGCAAGCAGTTAAAACTCTATTATGGAATTTTTTTTTTCCTCCTTGACATTCTAATTTGGTCGCCATGGAGAACTTTCTAGAGACGCTGGTCTCAGTGTTTTTAAGACCTGAATCGCTTTGAGAACCGAGTAAGTTGTGGTAATCCGGATGTTTGGAGTAGAATTTTAAAACTGTGTTTACCACAAGTTTTTATTTTTGTAGATATTGTAAACTAATTCCGGATTTGATTGCCTGTCTCTCCGCATTAAAGTATGAGTCGATCTGATGTGTTTACACTGAACACTGCGAACTCATCTTTGAAATCATGTTGTTCTTTCTTGCTACTTTCTGTCTGTTCTCGGCTTTGCTGATAAGTTCGACAACATCTGCATTTTTGTACATTTTTGTGTCTTTCTCCTAATTCATACTGTCATTCAGTCTTTCCAAACATGTTATTTGGTTTCTCTTCTTTAATTATTCCTCTGCAAGAACAGTCTCAAAATCTCTTTATCCTTATCTCTCTCTCTTCATCTCTCTCTCTCTCACACACACACACACGTGCGTTGCACTCCTCTGAATGTCTCTTTGGATAATAAAATTATCATATACTGCTGAAGTCAATATTAGGAGGTCAACGGAAGCAATAAAAAAATCTAATTATTTGATTGGTCTGTTAAGTATTTAGGGTTTAATTTTAAGTCTGAAACACATTTTACACTCACAGACACGCAGGCGCACGCACGCACACACAGCCCTTGTGTATGCGGACACATTTTTCTATTGTTTCTATTACCACGCGGCTTCTTTGTACTGGCGTAATTTTTTTCCCGACTAATGACATCCCCTTCACAGTTACGTCACTCGTTAAAAAATAATGCTCTCGAAAATTCTCAAAAAAAAAAAAATCTTCTGAGAGCTTACACTTCTACTCCTCCTCCCCTCCCCACTTCCCCCTCCTGTAAAAACTCATAAATTCGAGCTCCAGCGATCCCAAAAAAGGCATTTGCTTCAACAGTATTTCACACTCAGCCCAGTTCCTAGTTCGTGTTAGCCCTCTCGCCCCCCAAACCTCCCGCGGGAGGGGCATGGCAGCTCTGTCCTACATTCGTGCCCAAAGATCATTAGGCATATGCCCGCTCCGATTCGCCTTCCAATCCGGGTGCGGCAGGCAACAAATGGAACATTGTCTGTCAAAGAATTAATATCGGAAATGATGTATTCACAGCACAAGCGTGGCGCTATCAGGACACTGGCTTCCAAAAAAAAAAAAAAGTAATAAAATAATAAGAAGAAGAAAGCATGCACACAAAAAAAGCCTGTTTGGTGGTCCTGGGACACCGCGCCTGCGTGTTACTGACACACTTGCAGGGTGCGGCAATCAAGGGATTGCATCACTTATCGAAATTTCAATTACCTCCTTCGCAGATGATAATGTAATCACGATCAAATAGAAGTTTAGTAATCATGCATGACTGCGCTGCCAGCAACAGGCACAGAATAAATAATATAAATAATAGTGCTAAAATTGCCTAGACGAAAGAGGAAAAGCAAACGCAGAAGGGGGATAACCGGCTTGGATAAATGGAGAGTAAGGGTCGAAGGTCGCTGGTAGCGTGTGATAGATAAAAACAGGGGTCTTTTAAATTAAAACATCATCAGGGTAATTGGAAAGCCGGGGCAAGCAATGATGCGACAGAGGTCTGTGAGCTCTGAACATTGCATTGTTGCCATCAGTAAAACTTTCCATAGTTAACCCCTGGTGTCGCTTCCTAATGGAATTAAACAGACTCATAATGAGCTTTAAAACTTGTTTCTCAGCTCCGGAAACTCTCCTTAAAGGTCTCAGGTACAAGTGGCAGGCAACTTCTGCGTAAAACACACACGAGAATTCATAAACATATACATTCATATACATGAATACTCCACAAAAAGTATAACAATTGTTATAATAAACATCAGACAGGTTATTGGTAGTGCTATTTTTGGTAGTTTTGTATTACCGGAAGAAATAAACGATTAGTAAAGAATTACAATAATTACATGGCTAATTGTGGATATGTTGTAAATTTTCTCAAACCTTTCGCGAAAAAAAAAAAAATAGGAAGTGTAAGGTGAACGGAAGAGAAAAAGAATGTAATGTGCTGGCGGGGTGGTGGAAGCGAAGAGAAAAGCAAAACAAAATAAACTCAGATGGTACACAGAATCGAACAAGCAGCCACTCACACAGACAGACTGATGTGAAGACTGCTGCAGTGGAGACCTCCAAAGGTCTTAAAGCAGGGAAGCCTCATTGTGCTCGACAAGACGTGGGCATCCTCTTGGGCCGCACTGAGCTCCACGGTGTGTATTCTTTTTGTTTGGCCAAATACACGTCACTTTTCAGCAACCGGAAGATTGATATCCGCCATTACTACGTCTCCGGTCTGACCTCTCCTGGCGGCCATCTTGGTTTCTCTGGCTCCGCAAATTGAGCTTGCTTCCGGTGAGAATCTCAGGCGTTATCTGCCCCTTGCTTCTTCGAAAAATAGACCCGACGTTTGTGGAAGGCATCGACCTTTGGACAAAATCAGCCTCTTCGAGCCCCTAAAGTACTGTGATTCATCGCTCTAGAGCATCCTAAAGGCAACGAGCTTCAGTGGAGGGGAGAAGTTTGGACTGAAATGATTCACCGACGAGAGAAAACAGCGCCAGAGTGTGACCTTTAATGATATGACAACATTCCATGGGCTCTCTTGAAGCATCTGGTCACATTTGGACTTGCCATTACGGTTACTATTATCTTCTCTGCTATTAACTTTTACTCCTGATTTTGTTTTACACATTTCTCGGAGACCTTTATCCTACCTTTCAAGGATCTTGAAAGCTGCTATAAAAATTTTCAATAGGTTAGACTTAAAAAAACAATCTTTGTGGAGGTTGCTTAGTCCTAAACATCCAATTATCGCATGCTAACAATATACACTTGTCTCCCACATTGACAACAATATATAGCTGTTTGTTAACAATAAACTTGTATCGCAAATTCATAACATCTCTTACCGGAAGCCTCAGTACTTGCCGCACGTGCACACATGGAAATTGTAATAAACGCTTGAGCGTATACGCATGCGCATTTTGTAACACGTGTACAAATGTGGCTTCGCACAGGCACGAGCAAAGTGCACCACACAGATCGAGTCTTTGCCAAAGGTTGCCCTCGTCTACCTCTTCTCTGTAGCATATAGACAATGTCTTCCCCTAACATATACAGCTAAGTGTATGCACACCTGAACATATACAAACTCACACAAGAGCATGCAATCACACAGCGAGAAAGTGAGTTTGAGAGAGAGAGAAAAGAAGCAAACCACACCGCTCGAGCTGATCGCGCTGTTTCTCCACTCCTCGCGCGGACTGCACACAGCTCTTTAATTTCTTTGAACCTCCACTTTCGTTTAACGTCATACTTTCTGGCGTCCAAGTGGTAGAGGCCTTAATTCCGGCGAATCAGAGATCTTCTCAATCCCCCATCCTTTTCCCATCCATTCAAGAAGACCGGCTTCAAATTGGATTGTCGTGTTTATGTAGAATTACGAGAGAGCACGTTCGGCCAACATCGGCAAAGCTCGGAGAAAACATGGCGACCCGCTGTCAACGAGCGTTTTGTTACATCGTATCAGTCCGTCCATTCAATTGCGGAGCAAATATTTTCCTCTCTTCCCCTCGCTCAATCCTCGGTTCGACTGTCGGATGGGTAGTGTCGGGGATTAGTTTCAATATTACCCCTCTCAACTTTCACTTTTCCACCAAGGGAGAGTAAACTACCCGATGCCAAATCCGGCACGACACATCAGGGAGGTCGGAGGACTTGCTTGAAGGTGGTCTTCAGCGACCGAGCGCGTAAGGCCATGAAGATGTTTCAGCGCTTTGTGATCTGATCATTGCATCTGGTCTTGAACTAACTCCCCCTGCCTCATTCTTCAATGAAAGAAGCTATTAAATTATTGTATAGACTAGCGTGCTTGCCGTGCAGATGTGGTCTTGTTTGCGCTGACTTGCGCAATGCGAGTGTTTAGACGACCGTTTTTTAAGTTTTGGTAAGGTTTGGGGAGTCATTAAATGCCTGAGGCAGAAACAGCAACTAGGGCTATACCACGGCAAAGAAGAAAATAAACAGTGTGGTCAAACCGGGATCTGAACTCAGGACATCTGGTCCTCACTGTACTTGCGTTCAGACATCCACAGTCTTGCAAATGGGATTTATAACAGTGTAGACGTTTCGACAACTCACCAGCACACTACGGGTGCATGCACGTGCGATCCTTTTCATGAGGACACATGGTCTCTGAGAGAACACGCTACTTCATACTGCGTCATAGTTTATGCACGTGCATGCGCGCGCGAATGTGTGTGCGCGTGCAGGCGTGTGCTTTTAGCCTGTTTGTTGGCTTTCGTTTTGACCCCTCTGAGCCTATCTTTTAAATTCTTCATCGATTTATTTTATTTATTTATTTTATTAAAGAGTAAATTGCTTCAAACCAGACTTAACCGATCAAAATTTTTGTACATGACCATTTCATTTTGCAATATTTTTATTTTGTTGGTTTTATTTACTGTTTTCTTTCAGAGAAGGGATTAAACAAGAATGTCAACAATGCACAAGGAGAAGAGATGACAGAAGCTGGCCTGGACTTTCTTCCCAACAATGCAAGCATTTTGTGGGTTTAGTAGTTCATTTGTAGCTCACATGAAACTACAGTAAACAGATCATGAATTTCAAGTGTTCGTTACTGAACAAACTATTTTTTTTTTTAAAAGAAACCGTGTTCAACGACCGAGATCACAAAAATTCCCTGGTCCCATTCCTCAGCCTTATTTTAAGTGCTCAGCATGCAATAATTAACCCAAAGGACCATTTTCAAGCAAACCAGCGTTTCGTTTGATTAATTTATCTTCAAAGGTTGTTGTACAGTTCAAACAGTTTGCTCTATGGCGGATGTTTGCTCTGTTGCCCACATCCAGGTTAAACAGATTCGGCTGTGTGTCGCCAGTACAAGACGATCCTTTGAAATAAAACATTTCTGGCGTGCCTTGGACACATTATTCTTCCAGAAGACCACAGATTATAGGTTAACAAACCTGGTGATTACATGATTTTTCAATTTTCAACCAAACTCCATTTTGTTTTAGTTTCAGAGACCTTTGTCCTACCTCAAAGATTTTGAAAGCTGTTATAAGAATATTCAAATGGTTAAACTTGTGATTCAAAAAAAAAAAAAAAAATCCAAGTGGAAGTTGCTTAGTCCTAAACAGTCAATTATCGCATTTTAAATATCTCTTAAAGCAAGTCGTGTTCCAACCGAACTGATCTTTGTCAGGCAATGAGATGAATGGGCGTGGGTACAAAAAATAATAATCTGACGAATTTATTATGTGATTTGTACCGAAGCAGGCGTTGTGCCTACCACATTTTTTTTTCCAGGAGCCGAGCTTTTGCCGAGTAGTTATCCTGTGGTGGGTAATTGCAGGCCGAGTCAGAACTAATGCACGCAAACCACACACGACTCCCGCAGCCGCTTCCCTCTAACTTGTCAATTAAAGCACATTTCAAAAGCTTTAATGCGTTCTCTCAATACATTTTCTAAATTAGTATAATTTTCTGATTTCAGAAGAGAGGGCGCACTTTGAGGAAAGCCTTCAAGCAGATCAAAATAAGAAAATATTTTCCTCGCAGGCTTTAATAAGAAAAGAAATACTCTCTTTTTCCCAGCACTTTTAGTTTGCTTCTAATATTATGGAGAGTAATGGTTTAAAATGATAGTGTTAGAGGTTCGTTGAATACCCGTCCCTAAAGGCAGTTCTTAACCGTGAAAATGTTTTCGAAAGTTTGATCAAGTTGGGCAAAGTTATGTGTGAAGGCCACCGGAAACTAATCGTTTGGGGGGCAAACGTTTGGGGAATTGAAATTTTAGTCGAAATACTAAATTCAAACTTATTTGCCGGTATATTTTCCAATGAAACAGGACTTGGTGGCACCTAGGAAGTTTGTCACTTCGGCTCATGAAGGGTTAAAAACAGCATCCACAAGTTTGCAAGTTTCTCAGCCTCTCAGACTACACTGGGGAAAAATCCCAAAGAAACCAAAATTTATAGTTTGTTTCTCCGAGTTAGTGTGATTGTTCCTGTTTATTTCAGTGGACAAGAATCGACTTGGATGTACAAATTTCGCAGGCTGCCCACTCAGAAATTCTATACTGAATCGAGCTTTCTCTAATATCAGTCTAAATTTGGAACAAAGAAATTCTAGTCTCGGTCCTCGACACCACATGTACCTTCTATTTAATACCGAGTTTATCGCGGCCAACCCAGGCCATTGTGCCAGGCATGCTCGTGCAACACGCAGGAAATAGGGGTCAGCTGAAGAGGCCACGAGGGAAAAGGAAAGGCGAGGCAGTGGATAAATACAGACCATGTGACACTCCCGTCTTTCACGGTGTCCTCTGGCCTGCATCAAAAAGACGGTTTAGTGCTAATCTCGTTTAGGGACAATCAGCCAGAGGTGAGTCGGCTGAACTTAGACCCGTCTTCTTCTAGCAAGCTCCATCATACATTTTCAACTGGCGCAACAGCTACTGTTCATAAAGTTCCTTCGGCACTTGTGATAGAACTTCGGGTTTTTATTTTTCTTAAGACGAAAACTCCTCCTAGCCAAAGGTTGTGAATCACAATAGAATATCTGCTACACCCGAGACGTCCAAGCATTGAGCGACAATAAAAAATATTTTAAAACTCCATTGAGTAGTATTTTCTTCAAGAGGACACATAATTTAATACTGTCCAAATATTAATTGTTACAGACATAAAATTTATAATGAAGAACAATTGTGAAAATGCAGTGCACTTACTCACAACAAAAAAAAAAAAAAATCAATGCAAATGATGCCTTATGCTACTTTAAAAAGAAACGAACACTATGCTTGAATAATCTTTGATAATTTCACGATTCTTCATTAAGTGTGATGTTATTTTATAAACTGTTCTGTTTTGGAAATCACAACAACAACACATGGGATGTACCTTAATTGTCTTTTGAGCTCTTTGTTTTGAAGTTCATTACAACGATCCCCTAGTATAATGCCACCCGTTTCGGATTCTATAACAGTTTGGTGTTGTCATGAAGGCTCACGGGTACTTCCTCCGTTGTGTCCCGTAGTAGTACACCTCCAACGGTGTGCAGTTACCGAGAGATTTAGCCTGATATTCCTGGAACAACAAAGGCAGATTTTTTTATATTTTTGGCTAGCGAATGTTCTTAATAGCGTAATTAGAACTGGAAAGCGAGCCCATCCTCTCCCAACGAAACTCTCGAGGGATCGCCACCAACACCCCCTGCTACGACCCAGGGGCACACAACCCACTCTGTCTAGGAAATGAGAGCCACTAACACAGGGGGTGGAGAAAGGGTGATAATCCTGTCGTTCTGCCCTACAAGCAGGCGACGCTGTCATCCAAGGCCCACGAAAATATTTGCGCAACTTATTTGCTGGGCCGCTGCCGCCTTTTTTTCCCAGGGATGACACCGGGGTGACAGTAAAACGAGCGGCGACTGCCGAAGAGTATCAGTGCCTTTGAAGCATTTTCCGCCGTTTTTGCAGGAAAATAAAAGAAAAACACGAGGGGAACACGAAGTCAACACACCAGCGCTAAGGAAAATTTTATTGTTTAGTCGGCAAAACGTCTCTTGGCTCTGTCACTCTCTCACTCTCTTCTTTGTCCGTTTATCTCTGTCTCTCCTTTTTTTATGTCTCCCATTCGCACTATACATATATAATGTCTTTAGACCAGATTCTTACTTACTGACGGATACCCTGCAAATTAAGTATGTATGCTGTTTGACTGCTTTGTTTGCTTGTTGATAATTTTCTTCCCCTCTCTCTCTTTCTCTCTCATGCTTACTCACTTGTCTTCTCTTCCTTCTTTATTCCTTGCATGGTTGCTCTCAATCCAGTGTTCACGGTGTTGCAAAAGTGTCAAGTATCCATAGGGTTCCAATCCTTTCTTCGACCTGTCCATGATATTTTTTTCGGTTTAAGCCCTCTGATAATTTCCCCCTGTAATTGGATGCCATTCACAACCCACTTTTACCCAGGCATGCACGTTCCAGAAAAAAGGAGAAAAGAACCGCACAATAATCCCTCCTCCAAGTGGGGAGAGAAAAGGCAGTGTGCGCCACCCGTTTGTTCGATTGTGACGCTGGGTGCAGCATCTGTCAGATGAAGTCGAGAGCTCACAACCGGGTGCGGGGCCACCCGCATATCTCCGAGCCATCATATCGACAGCCTGTAAAAGCCGATGTAAATAGAGCTCGTTTTTTTCTGCGGAAAAAAGAGTCTGATAGAAAGATAACCTGAAATAAACATAGGTATACGACTCAAAATAACGATACTCTTAATGAATATTGCCAGTATATGACGAAGCAGTCGACCACCCAGACTCCCCTTTTGTATTTCGCATGTTAGTGTATCTTCTTTATTGGCAACATGCACTTTGTTTTTATTGTTTTTATATTTATGTTTTCATTAGGTTCTTATGCGAATTGATATTTAGTCATTTACTTGAGGGTGGTTGTGGAGAGGAGGGGGGGGGGAATCAAATCACTGTGATTTTGGAATATAGTATCTTGGACTAAACATTAAAAAAGACTGTACACCTCGCCAGTCTTTTTTTCTTGGAATGTCTATGTCTTGAAAAGTGTTGCTGCTATTTTCAACTGTTCATACTTAAACAAACTGACAATTACTGACGATTTTTGCGAATTAGTTATTTGCAAAGGGCGTGCGCAGAAGGGTTTGTGGGTTAACACGCTTATCAGTCGAGCCTGGAATTACCAACCCCAGATCCACATGAAACAGAACTATTTTGCAATTTTCACATTGTTCAAATTAAGTTGTTAGGTCATGTTAAGTCATTTAAATCTTGCAATGTAAAAATTGTTGGAGCAAATGTCTGCTTTGCAGAAAATAGCTGAGCAGACGACAAAATAAAGAGGGCGAATGAATAATAATAATCATAATCAAAAAAAAAAAAAAAGTGCACAGAGAGAGCGAGGGGAGATAAGTGAGACCAAAGGACTCAAGGCAAGGGTAATTACCCTCACTAATTCGTAAAACATTCCCTGCTGTCCCACAGAAGGCTTTGGTTTATGTATTAGCCTTGCAGCCGAGCGTCGCTTGGCGAATTAGCAGATTGGCCTCATCGTGTCGGTCCGTCACAACCGCACGCCCTTTCCTGACCAACATTTGCAGATGGTCGCGTGCTCCGAATCCAATTACTTAGCTTATTAGCCTCAATTGCAGCTTCACGAGAACCCAATGAATTTTTTCTCTTTCGCTCTCATATGCAATTAGCGTAAAGCTAGAAAATGGGCACTATTTTGAGGGCAAATATTTATTATGATCTCCTTCCCCAATCTTCTTTTTTATTTCTTTACATTTTTTTTCTTTATTTCTTTATTCCTGTTCATTTTTTATTTCATCTTTCTTTCTTCCTTCTTTCTGCCAGGTGTTTCAATGAAAGCTTTATTTTTCTGAGCTCGTCCTGCAAATGTCACATAGTGTAGATGACAATAAATAAAACTAAAGCCCACCGGTAATGTATACGGAAACTTTACATATCCGTAGACATCAAATGTAAGCCCATATCATAACCGTCATCATTACCATGTCTTATTCTAAATTTAGCTCTTTTGCCGCTTTGTTTCTGTCATCTTCCAGTCTAAGCACCCAAAGATTTAGAGCTACATTCCTTTTGGAAAAAAAAAAAAAACAGTCAAGGTGTCTAACGACTTTCTGTTACATTATTGACTTGGTCTGTCGCTCACGTGGGTCGTTATAATCGTCGAGAAATTCATGCTGCCCGATTTATCATTCAAGAATTTGTCCAGATAATATGTCATACAAACCTGCACATACAGATGTTCAATCAGCCCATGTGCTCAGAAACAATAATTTTCTGCAAAAGATTTTCACCGCGTAAAGGAGTTTTTTACTATCTAAAATAATAATACAATCTTTTGCAGAAAATGGTTGTTTTTGAGCACATGGGCGGACTGGAGACTTCTGATGCCTAGGTACTAACACAGACCCGTCTCTTCATCAGCACTGTGGTCACTATTGCGGCTGATACTTTCTTTATTTCGCTCCGTCATTTGCAAGACTGGGAACCATTTGTCAATGACTGCTCAGGCAGCAAACATCCTCGCTCTTCCTCTAATCGGAAGCTTTTTGACCCCCGAGGGTCTGGTGTTTGGGAGAGAAGAAGGAAGGATATTCGGCAATGATTCTGTTAGACTGTTGACAGGACGTGCCTTTCGACCGCCATGCTGGCTGCAGCCAGACTCGAGACGGTAGTGTTCGATATCAAGCGTGGCACTTGTCCCTGCTATTCTTCTCTCTCTCTCTCCCTCCATCATCATATCTCTCTCTCACACACACTCACCAGGGTCAGCCTTGCAAACAGGTGTCACATTCAAAGAGGTTTTTCGGAGCCCAGATTCCAATCCCCACCCCACAAAAAACCTTTTCTCACTGTCATGGTGACAGGTGCTTATAGTCACTTCTTTTCCAACCACCTTGATGCACATGTGTGACCATGCTTGTGTGCGTGCGTGCGTTTGAGAAAGAAGCCCAGTAAGTGAAGGAAAAGACTGCAAGAGTGATAAACACGGAATGAAAACATTAAACAACTATTTTATATGAAAAAAATCAAAATGACTTACCCGCGCCTTTTCAACATCATTCTGCTGCAATCTGTCATCATTAGAACTGACTTGCCTCCATGTTAGTGTGTTGTTTGAGTTAGTTTATGACAGCACAATCCCAGGTAACTTGCGTAATTAATAGTTCAGGAATGTCACACGTTTGCATTGAGAAGTCACCGTGTAAGTTACAGGTCCCTGACAGTGAGGTGGTAATTTCTTCCCTTTTTTTCCAACAGATTTTTTAAACGCGAGAACACTGCAAAATATTCAGCATTGCACCATTGATCTTTTTTGTTGCAAGAAGTCGCAGTTAGGTTTCAAACTTGTGTATACCATCCATACACCGTAGAACACACTCAGGACGAGTTCATGTTGTCAGTAAATGATGGGTCTTGTAATTAAATTTTTCAGGTGATTTATGACGAAAACCGTTTGCTTCCCCACAGGTCACATGTAGAAGTTGTTGTGTAGCATCTTAACCAGCACATCTCTCAATTTGTCGTGAAATATCCAATGTTCGTGTCATATGGTCTGTATTTTGTTGGTTCAGAGAACAACTGTACAGTCCTTCACAAATCTTCAAGTGTCAAAAACCTGTTTCTGGAAGAAAATACGTGCAACATATTTGAATTCCGTAAAATCTGAAGGACTATACAGTTTGTTAACAAATTAGAAGCCAATACATTTACTCAATCGTTCCTAGAGCCCTAAACAAGACAATTTTGTGAGTGAATATTCTTGTCACCTGACATTCACTACAGTAAACAAAAGATTAACAGTAAACTTCATTTGAATACACATGAATGGAGCATGTTTCAGTCTTTCAACCGCTCTAATGAACATCCTGTGGTAAAAATCAAAAAATATATTTTCTACCTTAGAATTTCGAATTCAAAATGTATTATAAAAACACATACTATGCCATATATTATCTTATGGCAATCCTTCAGAATTTCGTTCGTCAGTTCATTCATTTAAAATTGTTTTCCACTTTGACGACTGCTGTGTAAAATGAAGCCACGCAGACGACATTTGGAAGGGGAGAACACTTCGACAATGCTTTGTCAATTTCATTCTTTAAAATTAAAAAGAAAGGAAAAAAAGTAACTGATCGCTTTGATGTTTGTCAGAAAAGTAGAGATAATAAGATACAAAAATGAAAAAAAATTTAACTGTCACTAATCATTTTTTTAATACACAGAAGTTTTTGTCTTTTTCAGCTGTAAGAAAAGATTAACACCAACAAAACAGAGTAGCAGTTCCTGAAAAGGAAAAGTTAATGACACGACTGGAAAAAGACCACAGATATATGCACAGAAATTCGCAGAAATTCAAACTCATTGAAATGTGAACATCTGAGTACATGAACTAAAATTACATGAAGGGTTTCCAACCTGTGTCAAGCAAGCTAAAAAATATAATGTAACAATTCTGTAATCAAAGGCCAGTAGTTGACTAAATGAGGAAGTTAACATAATAATCATTTATTGTATTCACCGTTGTCGCTGTTTCTAGACGATTTGTGGATCAGACATTAAATTAGATCGCAACAAAAATGTTCGTAAGATGAAGCAAGACAGCCACACGGCAAGGCTGCATGATCAACGGGAGACAACCCTTTCAGCAAAGCGGCTGCAGTGCTTGGTTGTATCCCTTAGGCTGCTGCAAAAATGCTGCGTGTGTGTCAATTTTCTTATAATGGTAGCAGGATGATTTTCTAACATTAAGTTGTTTGGTTTTGTTTTGTTTTTTTTTTTTTGTTTTTTTTCTTTTTGCTTTTGTCTTGGCTGCTTTATCACCTTGCACAGGCATTTACGAAAACATTTCATATCCTTTTCTATTATTTATCTCTTGTTCACATGCTCGCTGTTAACAGATCTTCCAGCCACTTTCGTACTATATGAAAAACAACAACTAAAACAAGTGCAGTCTAAAGGCAGTTTAATATGTTCATATAATATAGCCTTTATGTGGTAGTGTATGATAAATGAATCATCGATCAACCACTGAAATATTAATAGCTGGGAAAATCTAATCACATTATACACCGATTGTTACAGGGGAATAAAATAGAAACAAACAATTTTACTCTTTAAGAAAGAGCCTTTTCGGTGGAATTTGATAAGATTCGCACGAAAATTGCATGCAGTGACTAAATTTTTAACCTCGCTGAGCATGATCAGTTCAAACATTAGAAACTAGATGAAACTTATAGAGCAAAAATATTAGAACCATAAACAGAAACTCAGACAGCACGTTGAGCGTAAAAATTAGATAGTAGATGGAGCTTGTAGGATGTAAATATTAGAAGATATAGATGTTTGTAGACTGGAAATGTTACTTTATGTATAAAAACATGCAATGAAAAATTAAATTTTAATTAAAATTGAAGTAAAACTACAAGACAAACATACATATAGAAGAAACGTGTAATTAAATACTAAAAAACTGGCTACCCTGGGAGACAAGTCCAACGTTTGGAGAAGTGAAGCTTCTAGCTGAGGGCTTGGTACTGAGGTCATCAAAACACAGTATTGATAACAGCCAGCGTCGGCCTCTTGTCAATGGTGTTTTTCACAGATGAACGTCCCGTTTTCGATGCAATCAAAGTCGTTCAGGAGGTAGTTTAGGCTCCCAAATATCTGATGGCAAAATGATGTCGTATATAAGCATATGTCTACATATATACACACAGGTATACACCAATGCACAGATTGTATCTGTATCTCTTGATATCAACTTTTCCCTAAACAGCTGAATCTATTACACACACACACACTCGTATTCACTGACCATCGTGTCATTCGTTGTTAAAAAGCTACCGTCTGTAACACCATAGAAGGCTTTGAGCTGCTGAATATCATTTTTATTTATATATTTATATACACGTACAATACTCTCCTGCCCACTTTATACCTACCATCAAACAATTTTGTCTGTCGTATGCATTGTTGGGTTGGTCACTGGCCCAGAATGGCTTCAGAAACTGTTTGTCTATTCTGGCACCATTGATCCAGTCAAAGGTGGCGTTGTCCCCAGACCAGTCGCCAAAAAGGTTGTTGATAGGACGAGAAGCCCCAATGTGAAAATTCATAAGCTTTCGGTCTGTTGAGAAAATGCCGAAATGAGTTGACAAGCATAAGGTGGTAACGATAAAGTTACATTTGAAATTTACTAAACTGTAAACTGATTTTTTCCACCATTTTGTCCATATCAGAACATATACTAGCAGGAGAATTAATTTTGTTTTGTTTTGTTCAGGTAAATGTTGTGATATGTCTGTAAGCAGAAGTAATAGGCACTTGTAATCATTTGTACCCTCAGCACTTGCCTTATCATGTAACTAGCACTTGTTCTAATATTTTCGTAATTAAGCACACTTCCCAAGTTATAATTACCCTTTTGAATTATAAAGTTCTTCATTTCTATTTTCAGATCAGAGTGTTTTAACATTCGTCAGCATCAAGTATTGGAATGAAATAATGCAGGCAAACATTATGCTTACCACCTCTAAAACATGGATTTTACCAAAACAAAAACATTGAATTAATTGAGAGAAAAAATAAAATAAATAAATATCACAACGTAAGTTAAACATATCTATGACATGAAACAGTTTTGCACACGGCACTGAGATGAACAGTTACAAAGGAGATGTAGTCAAAGAATAACGGTGTGTGCAGAAAGTAAGCCATACATTTGAGTTTCTCGAATCTAGAGAAATGTTAAATGGGTATATAGTTACTCCACCAACTATTCTTTTCGTCTCACCAGGTATTGTCCCAATGGTTTTAAGGAGGATGTTCATTTTAAGCGGGGTGTCGGGTACGACTAAGGTCAACCCTCGTCTCTCACATTCATCTCTGCTCTCAGTCCAGTTTTTTGTGGCGTTGTCAACAACAAGAAAACAAAACTGGGCAGCTGGGGAAAGCACAAATCCAGCATCCACTGGACACCAGTCTACAATAAATAAATATGACGATCATTACAAAGTACTCTCAAAACCCTTAAAAACAATACATACATAGAGGACGCAGAAACAAAATGACCACGGACCAAATGTAGATCACCTGAGTATAACAGGTTTTTTGTTTTTGTTTTTTGTTCTGTTTTTGTTTTTGTTTTTTGTTTTTGTTTTTTTTGTGTGTGTTTGTTTTTATTTTTTGTTTGTTTGTTTGTTTGTTTGTTTGTTTTTGGGGTGTGTGCTTTTTTTTTTTTGGCAAAACATAAAGTGGGAATAATCTTTCGAAGTTTTCTTTCTGTTTCTATTGCTAGTTAGTGTGCTGAAGCAGAAGACCGATTTTTAAATGTTATTGGCTCTTGCCTAGATAATTTTGCAGCCTAATAAATTATTTTCATTTTTATTTATTTATTTTTTACGATAGGATAGTCTTTCCTGTATCACATAACCATAAAACTTGTCTAATTTTTAAACTTTCGAAATACAGAATATGCATAATATGTACGCTTTAAGAAAGAAACCTAGTTTAAAATTTAAATGTACAAATAAAAATTAAAAGATAAAATTAGAGACAAAATTATGGTTGGCTCGTCGTTCTCTGTCTCCCAAGGCACGAAACTTGTATCGGGTGGTGCGGAGGAGAACTGGAGTAGCGTGCCTTTTCTCTCAAGCAGCTCACAATATCCCTCCGGGTAGGTTGTTACGAAGGCCGAACACCAGGCAACGATGCTGCACCTCTGAGCGCAAGAGATCGGAGTGAGGTGAGAGGTTACCGGACGGACGACTTGTCTCGTTCCTGTGATGATCTCATTTTCCCGCATGCGCACCCACCTGCTTGGCAGATCTGCACGAACGCTGCGAAAACAAAATGAACAAACAACATGTTTTTTTTTATTTTTAAGTGAAAGGTAAAATTAGTTCTGTAACCTTAAAGGTCGGAGGGGAGTGAGGGTGCTAGAATCCTTACTTGTTTCAGAGCTGGCTTTGAGTGAGGGCGGTGCCACATCTCTTCCAACCATCTATGAACTCAGATACCAACTCTACAACTGGGTCAGCTGGAAAAGTACACTGCGTGACATGGGTTTCGAACCTACAAGTGCACGCGCCTTTTGGTTTAGACGTCTTGGCTGTAACAAACTTTCCGCTCTCCCCATCCAGTCACCCACTTCCTTCCCCTCAAAAAAATAATTCACAGCCGGTAGATCTTCCTACCCAATGCACATATCAAAATGTTTATTATAAACACTTACTTCACTGTGAGAAGTAATACAATTCGTGATCTTAAGTGTAGGTACAAAACTCAAATACTGCCTCGTGACATTGGCACTTACACGATGACAGCAGCGATGATAATGGGGAGAACAGGCGTCATTGTCGCAGTAGCTTAGCCAGCATCCAAACCCGTGACTACTAAACTCTGCGATAAATCATTCTGAATTTATAGCAAGCGATCATCTTGCTAGTCCAGCAGAGTCCAAACTTTTCCTTTTTTTTAAATTCCGCTAATGGGAAGATTGAAAGTTTTCAAAACGTTTTAATGTTTGTATCGATTCGACACAAGGACAAAGAATGTTTACCTGACTTTTATCCATTTTAAAGGACTAATGGGGTGAAAAATATTTTGTGATGGTTAGGTAAACATCAGTGCAGGATACTATATCTGGGTATACTCTAAGTATTTTTCTCAACCTGTCTTTCGTTGTCGAGAGATAAAACATCACCACGCAGAGAAAATGGTGGAGATCACGACTTCACGATGAGACGATTTAACTCATGTTCTCAGCTCTTCCTTTGCCAACTTGAACATAGCCTGACATCAGTTCTGTTGACACCTTTATTTGTATAATGGTGTTTGTAGACGTGTCTCTTCAGAACGGAAGTGGGTTATTCACCCAAATTTGGGAAACTAGTAACTTGCACTGAGCTTTACTCATGTCTTAAAAAAGAATTCGCCCTACTCTTTAAGTGCAGAAGAAAAACATTAGATGTTTATAGTCTTTCTTTTGGCCTCGGCTGCAACATATTGATCCTCTGTGTCTAAATAATTATCTAAAATATCACGGAGAGAATAAGCTTACAGACTTTCTTTAGTCACGTGCCTTCAATGCTTATTTTCTGTTGATTTTCCGATGTCGACCAGGCCAAACAAATCAGGAACAAACTTCTGCGAACAATCAGGTAGTCTCACTTTCAACGCAGTTTCCGTCAAGTCTTAAGCATCGTGTCTTGCACAATGAACATTTCAGCCAGGATCCCATGTACCCTTGGAAATGGACGGGTTCTATTGACAAGCATTTTGACGGAACACAGTCAGAAAGGCTCTCGAAAGTGTCCATTAGAAATTTGAACAGTTTCAATATTGAGGGAGAGTATAAGAGACAATAGTGACAGCAAGATTTGAACTCGTGATGTGGAATTCTCGTTCGGGAGAACATTATTATTTTTTAATGAAACCACTCCCCACCATTGAAATGAATACATTAAGTACTGAAGTATGTGATGGGATTTTTATACATTATGCGCTAAGGGTGATACTTTATTGTTTTGTTATGACAAGATGATTATTGTTCTAGACGACAAAAAGGAGAAAGAAGAGAGAGAGGAAGGGATGAGTAGCACGAGAGCCCGGCTACGAACGGAGTGACAAACCAGGGTGTGGAGCAATGCACGCACGTGCTGGGCTACTACCCGGAGAAAACCTCTCGACGGCGGCCCTATCACCAGGGGCCACATCCAGCCCCGGAATCTCAACCCCAGGTTTAACTGGATTGGTGACCGGTGCATACAAGTGCGCCATCGCCGCCCCGATACACTATCAAAACATCACATCTATCAATGTTAACACCAATGTCTATCACCACTTGTTTCTAATTTCATCATTACAATAGCAAATGAAAGTCATCTCTATCTCACCTATTCGTCGCAAGTAGCATATTACTTGTTTTTATTCATCTGTTTCCATTTTTCCAACTTTTTCCCCCTTGCTTTCTGACTCTCTTGCTTCGATTATGCTTCAACAATTACAGGTTAAAAATACGAACAAACAACAACAACAGCATACTACCTAGCAGCCCTGTAATCAATACACGTGGAAACGTGTCAGTGTGCGTTACTCCTCTCTTCGGTGCTGTCGTGTGGCAATGCATATCGGGTGGCTGCTGTACCCGCCCTGGCGCTAGCAAGCGGAACAGAAAACCGTGCGAGCGGGTGGCAGCCAGAAGACATAGAGTGAAGCGTTCCCTCGCAAGAACCTGGCTGTGTATGTCTACAGTTTGTACCCTGTAGCCTCCACTGACAGCTTCTACCCTCAGTAGACAGTAGGTGTCCACCTGCAGTCTCATCCCTCAGCATGCCCTGCTGTGGTGACGGACACAAAGTACACGACGTCGATGAGAAACCTGACAGCAAGTATGGTAAGACTTCCATTGATTATGGCCGCTGTCTGTTGATGCGCAGGCGCGTACCCGTGTAACGTAAACACCTGATTCTTATCTACCAAACTAGTTTTATCTCCGGAATACCTTGTGTGCGCTGGATATTCTGCTGTATATATAACGATCACCGTTCAATACATTTTTTCAAAGAAAAGTACAACGACCAAGTGACCTATTTACTTTGTTTACAGCTGTTGCTATGCAACGAGATAGGCTACTCATTGTCGTGTCGTCTGCTGCGTACTGAGTAGCGACCCCTGTAGCCACAATCGTCTGCCGCAAAAAGAATGTTATCACATTACATGTAATCACTCAGCCTACAGGTACGAGACATACACTAGAAAATACGCGGGCAAACGGTGGATATTACTGTACTTCTAGTAGACACACACTTTGTGGTTATTGTTTTGAATGATCTACTTCTACCATTTATGACTGTTGGAACGTGTGACGTCGACAGGTTGAGAAACGTGACACAGATGCCAAGATAAAAAAAAAAAAAAACCCAAAAAAACACACAAGCAAGTTGTGTACAAAATACATTAAGCCTCGTAATTGAAATTTCTTTTTTTTTTCTTCTAAACTATCGACGTATCTATCTATTTTTATGTGCCGTCGTGATAAGAGTTATCCCGTGAGGACACATCCGGGGTTTTATGTAGTCAGTTTCTTTGTGCTGGCCGGTAGCGCCATTTTCTTCATGTTTAATAAATACTGTTTGATCAAACTACAACAGTGTCTAGCATTGTAGGGACGCAGCACGATACATGTCCCATGCTCGTCTGAATGACAAGATGGTAAGATGGTCTCTGGATGGGCTCAGCAAAATTCTGTTACAGGGCTCGCACGGGCTCTCTGGCAGTTTTATAAGTGATTGTAACTATTCATGTATCTATTTCAGGGACTCCTAGGCAGCACGACCCTCGGGAGAAAGTGCCTTGTAAAAGCAGGTTCGTTGTTTCAAGAGAATCAGAAGTTCTCAGGTGCAATCTTTAATTTTGTGCAACACTTGAGATCATCTATTCACTTATCTAGTATTCCGTTTCAAGAAACTTTTGATTCCTTCCGAAGACTTGTCTGTACGCTTCTCCATTACCACCTTGGAAGTTGGTTTTCATGTTAAATCTTGGTTGCGTGTGTTGGGGGGCAGGGGTAATGTTTCTTATAAGAATGAATAACTGCGCTGATTTATCAGTATTTTAATAATGAAATAAAGATTTAAACTTTAGAGCTGCTCTTATTTGTTGAATAGTAAAACCGGGTTGTGTTTATAAACAATAAATTCCTATAGAGATTCAGCCAATTTTATCGACGGTACCAATGGTGTGTTTCATGAAGCCTGCTGACGAGGTACTTGTATATAGAGCTTCTCTAGGTTCTGTTCATCTTTGAAAGTAGATCACATCTTTGAATGGGGGAGAAATAAATAACACTTATGGAACTCTTCCCCAAATTAAGCGTTCTAATGTTTTTAAATATAGATAAAGGTGTCCATAAGGCCTTTCTATTTCACGAAATTTTTGGCAGAGTAGGGGTTCGAACACTTATGCAGTCCAGCCCAGGGTAACCGTGAGGCTTGTTCATGAAAGAAACAATAACAGACAAAACGAACTCTATACATACAAAATATCGGGTGACTGTCAGCAGCAAAATAAGCTTTTCCTCACAGTATTTAGGCACACTTGGTCAATATCAGGCAACCGCAAGAGAAGCCCAGGTTCTCCATCACTCTAACCTGGAGATAGATAAAAGTAAAAATGTCTCACAAATATGTAACCTAATCCACCGCCTTTCAAAAGAAGGATTTAGAGCCAACACAAATATAGACCCCTGGGTAATGGCAAGTAATAGAGTTTTCAAAAATCCGAGAATAGGAACAGTTCGTGAATTATTTTACTACCCATAGCATTTCCTTCTATACGGACAAAAAACATCAAAATGAACTATACAAAATTGACATTATTTATTTTCTTTTCACAGATCATGCACGGATNATTCTCTGCTGCATTATCTTCGTAATTTTTGTCCTCGGCTTCGTCGTCTGCGCCATTATAGGTAATCCATTCCCGGAGGTTAGTGTGGGAAGAGAGAGGGGGAGACACGCGGACATACAAATAAACAGTGAGACAGACGTCAGGATTAGAGGATGTAACTAGGGTGTGTGTGTGCGCCGCGCGCATGCGCATGTATTTGCATGTCTCTGTGAACATAGTGCGTGCCTCATGTGTGAGCGCAAGGAGAGGAATTTTCTGGTGTTTTTTGCTTGTTTTTTTTTTTTTTCATTTAATTTCTTGGATGTACATAAAATAGTGCGTGTATTGGCATCTTCGAGTGTGAGCGCGTTTGATTATTATTTAAGTAAGTGGCGGCCATTATCAAGATATATTCCTCTTGCAATGTCGTGCAAATAAATCAATTCTTCTTCTTAAAAATTTGCATGCAAGGGGATGGGGAGTTATATGGCAACGAGAACTCACATTAGGGTTAGAGGATGGGATGCATGCGCTCGCACACACAATTATTGCTCTTGTTCTTTCTTTGTGTCTTCAGGTTTCGCAAGAGGGAACCCCATTAAGCTGGTCTATCCGACAGATAGTTATGGCAATGTCTGTGGTGACGGCGCATACTCGTAAGTTTATTGTATAATGGAGAAAATATCAACAAATAAGTACGATTATTTCTCAAATTCTGTGGTGGGTGGAGGGGTGTGTGTGCCTCTGTGTAGCTTTTCACGCTCCCGGCATTAATATAAAATGTTCCTGACTTCTTCACAGGACGAAGCCATACCTGTTCTACTTCGACATGCTGCAGTGTGCCAAAATGGGTGTCTCCGTTGTTGTCAATGGCTGTCCAACCTCTCAGGTATATACAAATGCCATCCCGTCTCTGTCTCTCACGCCTTCCTCCACCCAACAAATACCCACACGGGGATTTTACCCATTCTTTCATCTGATTATTGTTGTTGTTGTTGTTGATGTTGTTTGTCATTTTTTTCATATTTTCATTTTTTCTTTTATTCTTTCTTTCTTTTTTGTCACTCTCCAGTAGTGTAGAGCAGTTGTTTTTCCCTTTGTTTTGGTCAAGGGTGAGATGTAAAAAGGCATGATGCCTGTATATATATATACATCATCTTTGTAAAGAATAGCTATTGTCTATTATTTTCTTTATTTTTTGTTTTTCTCTTTTTATTTTTTGTCTTTTTCCTTTGGTTTCTTTTTTATTTTTTATTTTATTACTTTTTTGTGGGTTTTGTTCTGTTTTATTTATTCTGTCTTTTTTCTTTTTGAAAAATTTGTTTCTCTTTCTTGTTCTTCATTTTTTTCGTTTTCTTTCTTATTTGTCCTTCCTTTCTTTCTCCTTTCTGTAGTCCCTTTTCTTTCTTTTTTCCTTTCTAAACTGCTTCCTGCTGCAACTTTCACATTCATTATCGCTAGCAACTTCTGTTTGCTCCAATGTTCTACCTGCCAAGGTTCTCTGCTTCATAAATGACCTCCTGTGCTGTTATTAGGTGTGTGTCAGCTCGTGTCCCACCAGGTACTGGTCATACGTGCAGACGATTGCTGTCGAAGCTGCTGGTGGTCTGTCAAAAACAGAACGAGAACTGTTCATCTGCAAATACAATGTCGACCCACAAGCAACGGTATAGACTGAATGCATAGTAGTTTCCTTTCTAGCGTTAGTATCACATTCATATACATATATCATCATAAGTGTGTGTGTGTGTGAGAGAGAGAGAGAGCATCTGTATGTGACACAGAGAGAAAAAATATGTGTGACAGAAAGAGAAAGTATGTGTGTGATATAGAAAGAGAGTATATATATATATGTATAAAGATGTCTATTCACTTCAATAGTGATCCTACATATTTTCATTACAAAAATTGTAAAACAAAATACAACTTTTATCATTTTGTTTGCTAATGACGGTGAACTTTTACAATTTTCTTCTACCATTTTCTACTAGATCAAGTTAACGACTCCACTTTGCCATAATTCTATCAATAGGTATGTCACTAGGTCCAATTAAACTTGTTTTCAATGAGTGATGTTGCAACACTTTTTTCAGCTGTCTGTCAATACACTGATAGACAATGGAGACTGCGCTGCCTACTACGTCAAATCTACCCCGGGTGAGCACTTTGTTCCTTCCATACCTTGATTACTGGTGGATGAAATTCTCTTTTTAATTATAGCTTTTACTCTACCCCCTAGTCACTCACCAATATGACCAGCTTCGGCAAAATGTCTAATAAATTAGTCATTTTGTTGAAGATTATTCAACAAAAATAATGGTGCACACAAATGTCTTTACACCCGGACTGATTAAAAATACGAATTTCTTCGATTATACATGTTAGATGGTTGTTGATATGCATATACAGTTCAGTTAAATATGTTAAATGAAAAACCTCGGCAGATGACTTAGAAAAGGTAAGCCAGTAATAAAGGTAAGCTCACACAGATTAGTGTTCACACATGAGATATCACCTTATGACCCTTTGGCTCTACAAGGCTCCGTTGTGATCTNAGCCTTTTGTTGAAACAGTCATTAACCGCTGCATCCCTTCAGTCTTTACGGACTTCACCAACTGGGCAGTCGCCATGACATACGCAGACAACAACAGAACCTACAGCATCGAGAGCGACAACGGCGGCAACGTCACTGCTAGCGGTCTCAGTGATGCGTCATAGTGAGTGTCATAAGATGAACGTACACTTACCTTGCATACCCACGACGTATTACTTACACACACATATATATACACACACAATGCTTGACGAGCCCCCGAATATGACGATGCGGATGAAGAGATTTGTAGGTAAATCGAGTCGAAGAGGCACAAATTTGAAGAATGTCACTGAGAGAGTTATAAAGATGGCGGACCAAGACCATTGTTATCGGCCAAAGAGAAAAACTCCTTTTTAATACATGACGTCTTTTTCTGCTTCAAATGACGTGGAACAAAATGACGCACACAAGACGTCAGACACAAGACGTCATACAGAAACAATACGAGACCAAGTGCTTCTGCCTCATCTTCCATGATATGACTTCCTTCACCTTTTATTTATCTATATTTTATTTTTACAAGACAGGAATTATTAAACATTTGCTTACACCTGAATGTTCAATGGTACAGAGCGGAAACCTGCTCAAAACACTCTGGGGCAGTAAATGAGCTAACTTTGCATACATTGGCAATATTATTTTTCTTGCATTAGGTCAATGAATTCTCAAACTTTGCAGCTACCTGGCGATGTTCTACAAGGTGAGAGAGTTTGTGGAGCTCGTGTACAAGGACGTGGTGGCATCGTGGTGGATGATACTGGTGTAAGCAGTTTTCACTATATAGTACCTGTGTCTGTAATTTCACTGATTAGTGGGGTAGAGTAAGGGTGGGGAACGACTGGCCCGCGAGAGCATTTGATTGGTCCGCCCAGGCGGTACTCGACAAATCAGTCTATAACCTTTTGTGGAAACTCTAGTTTATATTAAGAAATAAGAACATAAACTTTGATTGGCAAGCAACGACACAGAAAAAAAAAAACCCACAGACGAGTACATGACGGTACAGAAATATGCTTGACTGAGGTGAAACTGCTGCGATCGAGTGATGATGAGACGAGATGCGATGAGATCACGTGACATCCACACACCCCTCACAACCTAAATATATCACAACACAACACATTAGAACACAGCACAACATATCACAACACAAAACTTCTATCTCAGAGAGCGATTCGAACCCACTATCACTCATCTCCCGGCACACCGTTGCTCGCATGCTCAGCTCGTGCGCTTGTTGACAGAGGTTTTGGTGTGGCCCTCGTGCTGTGCTTGATCTGGATTGTGCTGATGAGATGGATTGCTGGCATCATGGTTTGGCTCACCATCGCCCTTCTCTTCGGTCTCATCATCTTCGGTGAGTGAGTCAAAAAGGCTTTAAGAGTAGCGCGGAGAGCTAGCAAGCTGTAGTACACCCAAAATGAATGCAATATAAAGGTAAGCCTTCAAAGACAATGCAACGAACAAACATACAAGACCCAACATGAAAATTGTATGGCAAGCCTTTAAAAATCAGTAAGTTAACAAAAATTTATTTATGCGCAAAAGACTAATGTTAGGTCTATCTTCATTGACTGTACCAATCCCTGTGCTGCTGATGTGCCTTGTGTACCCATTGTCCTAGGTACTTACTACTGCTACAACCAGTACTACACCCTGAAAAATGTGAACGCCACCACAGAGATCGGTGTTTCGCAAGCCTTTGCGACGAACTTCAACTACTACCTGTCTCTGAAGCAAACATGGCTAGCTTTCGGTGGGGTTTGGTTTATTGTTCTTATGCATTAGTATATCTTATTTATCCTATGTCATCTTATTTGATAATCGTTCTCAATTTTTTTTTTTTTTTTTTTTTTTTTTTGGGGGGGGGGATTCGTTCTTTTTTAATTACTACATACCTCGCAATTCATTATCAATGTGTGGTTTATAAACCCAAATACACAAGAGAGAAATATATATATATATACCCTAATAGATAAGATACAATTTAATACGTGTATAATTATTTTTTTTCTAAAAACATCCGCTGTTGTCTTTACCTGTTGAACGTCTACATTACCGCAGGCTGTACCTTGGCAACGGTCTTGTTGATTCTCGTCTTGCTGTTTATCTTCCTTGTCTCCCGCATCTGTATCGCTGTCGAGCTCATCAAGGAGGCCAGCAGGTGAGAGACTGTAAATATAAGGAAATCAAGTGGGATGAATGTGGGGTGGGGTTGGTGGGTGTTGGATGGAAGGGAAATTTGTGTTTTAACCCCACCCGGCAGTTAACATTATATATCTGCCATCCAGTCCACCCTGTGTTCCGCACGGAGATTCTATCGGAAAGTCACTTTTCTTCTATTTGTCAAACATGTCACTGTAAAAACAAAACTTTGCACGAACCCTGAGTGCTGTTAACAAGGCTACAGACCTGTCTCAATCTCCTTCCCGTCTATAAATATCCATTAGAATATCAAATCAATATATTTAGTCATATTCCTAAACAATCATATTCTTGAAAGTATTCTGTTTGAATATCTCATCAGATTAATTAACTATTGTCCACTCTGTTGGTTTCAGACAACCAATCGAAGGTTTCAAAATATAAAATGTGCTGTTTGTCACAGTTAACAGATTTTTCATTGTCATTTGTTATAACAAAATGCTCCCTCTTACTCGACAGCAAATATTTTTAACTTCAAGAATATGGTTTACTGTTAAGAAAAACGTTATTTTTTGTGGCAGGGCTGTGGGCAACATGTTCTCCACTCTGTTTTGGCCAGTCATTCCTTTCGTTTTGGAGCTAGGTATGGTAGGCCTCTGGGCCGTCAGTTCTGTGTATCCTTTGCCTGCCTTCGTGGCTGTAGACAGTCTCAAGTGTTCTCGTCATCCTGTCAACTACAAAATGTCGGTCTTTATGTTATAGACAGACCATTTCCCCTTCCCACCAAACTGCTTCTAATGCTAGAATAGCTGGACTGGTAAGGACAAAACAACATTCATGACTGAAGCAGAACGGTACTGTGAATTTTCACACCCACAATCCACATACTACTTTTTACACACACAATCCTCCCAACATGTTAGCAGACATCAAGAACAACGGGTACTTTTCTCGTGTTCCTAAAACCGTTTGTTTCTTCTTTTTTTTGTTTTGTTGTTGTTGTTGTTTTGTTGTTTTGTTTTTATTTTTTGCTTTGGTTTGGTTTTTTTTTTTTTGTTTTGTTTTTTGTTCTTTTGATTGTCGCTCTTAACAACGATCAGCTACGTCGCTTCCATGGGCCGCAGTGAGTACTACTCTAACGCCACCAATGTATCCACAGACGGTGTGAACTACTACCTCACCAGAATACCGTGTGACACCTCCGTAAGTAGCGACAAAGAACTTCACTTAATTGGCGAGGGCTTTCAGGATTGCAACGAACTAACGGGATGCAAAACTACTTTTATAATGATTAGTTAAAGCTTAGTGGAAGACGGTATCTACCCATCAGTTGTGGGTTACATTTGTTCTCGAGATACACGCCTATCATTGTCATAAATTTCAGACCGAACTGGGCCTATGGGGCAGTTTTTGTGTATGAAAAACATAGACATACGAGATCGTGGTGATAGAGTACCACAAAAATCTTTAAAACGTTTGTAAACGGAGCTACTAGAGTCATGCAGGACCAAAGTTTGCGAACATTCAGGTAGTGTTTGAGAAAGACTCACAATGGCTGTACAGCATGCAATCCCCTTTATAACAAGGTGCAGGTCATTTACCCCGCTTCTGTTCCCTGCTTTTTTAAACCCTATTCTTCCTCTTTCAGGACAAGACCACGGGATCACTGTGTGAATTTGTCAAGTACGGTGGAAATGAGTAAGACCTTTTAGTTCCTCTTTAAAAACAATGCCGACGTGTCCTGTCTGCCTTTGAGATATATCATCTAGCCACTCCAGTGGTTATGCTCATGTTACGAGATTTCAGTTTTTGGTTCGGTAAGCTGTTAGAAACTCAGATAGTCTATCGGAAGGATCATGTATACCTCGCATTACTATTTAAACTTTTCTGCTTCATGTTGACACAGTGTCTGCTGTTTCTCGCAGGTACATCATTCCAATGCTGATCCTCATGCTCTTCATGCTTCTGTGGATCGTAAACTTCTTCATAGCAATAGGAGATATGACTCTTGCGGGTGCTTTTTCCTCCTATTACTGGGCCTGGAACAAGCCGGACGATGTCCCAGCCTTCCCTGTTACCGCCTCCCTCTACAGGAGTCTCAGGTCAGAGGTTATTCTGAGATATTCTTGTTCTTGTGCCGTTATAATGTTATGTAATTAGCAAGGGGAGAAAATCTGAACACATAACTTCACACAAAAATTACAAACAGTAGGGCAAAGGAAACTATGAACCTCTCCCCCAGCCTTAAAATGCTTTCTGAACACAAAAATATTTTTTTGGTTAAAGCTCCAAGTCGAAAAACAGTTAGTTTCTTCATTAGGGGTAGCTTCTGTGGATAATCTAAATTTCTTTTGCATGCCGTGAAGCCCAAGTCAGCATCATGCCTTGCTGTGCAGGTACCACATGGGTTCATTGGCGTTCGGATCCTTTATCATTGCCGTGGTGCAACTGGTGAGGATCATTCTGGAGTACATAGACTACAAGATGAAGGGCTCGCAGAATATAGTGGCCAAGTTTTTCATGAAGTAAGCCCTCATCAGCATGAAGAGGAATTACAGTAATCCTTTGAAGTTGTCTCTTCCTCGTTTATCTTGTCCTTTCTATCGGGTTCCCCTACTTCAGATTTTATTTATTGTCGATCTTCTCTCTCTTTCCTTACTCTTTCTGTCTGTCAAACTTGGTCATTTGGGAGGGGAGACCGTGAACCAGAACGCTTTCATGCATATCCTTTTTATTTATGATTACTACTACTACTACAACAGCAACAATAGTAATCGTCATCATGATCTTGTCCTTTTACTCAGGTGCCTGAAGTGCTGCATGTATTGTCTAGAAAAGTTTCTGAAGTTCATCAACAAGAATGCCTATATCATGGTATGTAACAAATCAGCATTGACATAGCAACTGCTACAAGAGTTATAGAATAATTATATCAGTTCTAATAGAAAGTAAACCCACTTAGAGGACACAGGCAAAGAAATATCACCGTTAAGTAAAACGATCTTTACCGCTGTCTGCAGATCGCAATGAGGGGACGGAACTTCTGCTTCTCAGCGAAAGACGCCTTCTGTCTGATCATGAGAAATGCTGTCAGGTAAGAGACCCAGGAACAAAAACACAAACATACCAGTAAGTCTGAAGTAAGCACAGATTACCGCAAGACTGGGCTAAAATTTCATTACCACAAGACCAGTGTAGCATGTTGATAATAAAAAGTTAGTCGAGGGGATTTGGGTAGATAGAAATTATAATCCATAAAATAAAGAAATATATTTTTTCCACTCAATTTATTGCTTGAACTAAAGTTCCTCTGTAAATTATCAGAATCAAGTAACAAACACCAAGTGAGCCGAATGAGCCAAAAATTCTTTACACCCACCTGAGAAAAACCCTAGACTTATTGATGAAGCAATACAATACAATTGTACAAATAAACCTATAAATTAAATTCATAAATCATGCAGTTATAAATTTGTTAATAAATTGCTAAAGAATTGATGAAGTAGGTTAATCACAGGTAGTTGTTTATTCCACAGGGTGATTGTTCTGGATAAAGTCACTGACTTTCTGCTCTTTGTCAACAAGCTTATTATTACTGGAGCAATATGTGAGTACTGAGTGAGTGAAGGAGAGTATGATAGTGGTTCTGGTTGTTGACACAATGGCAGCGATAAACATCAGACAGGTCACTGTTAATGTTGCTTTGTGTAGTTGAGTATCATGGGAAAAACATCGAAGATTACTCACTTCTGCATATGGAATGAGCACATATAGCACCTGTATGTATACACAGATACATAAATACAATGCATATATATATATACAATTAAATACTATACAGATGTGCAATAAAAACATACATGTGCATGACGAAGACAAAAAATTTATGTTTACACCATTAACCCCAAATCCCTCACGTGCTGAACTCTGTTCCTCCAATATTTGCAAGCAAGAACTGGTGCACGGACCAATGCACGGACAAGCGAACAAACAAACATGGGCTTACACGCAGAAAAGGGTTAGAGGAAGGGTGGAGAAGAGAAAGGAGTGCAACTATATGTGGTCTTTGACCAAACGAAGGTCACCTGTTTTTCTTTCCTTTTTTTTCATCATCGCAAGTCGTCGCCTCCTTCTTCTGGTTCAGAGGCAGCATACCCTGGTTCAGCAGTTACGTGAAGGTTCCAGAGCTGAACTATTACCTGACCCCAGTCATTGTAAGTGTACCACGCCTGTGTGTGTGTGAATTTCACACGGGAGTTGGGGAGAGAGAGAGTCGTACGTGCGTGCTTGCATGCATACCTGCGCCACACTTTCTAACGATTTTTCTTTCATGAATTTTTCAGATGTTAACACTCGGGACGTACTTCATGGCCTGTCTCTTCTTCAGTGTCTACGCCATGGCTGTCGACACGCTCTTCCTTTGCTTCTGTATGTTATTGGCGCTGGTGTCAAAGAAGAATTGCATTTTTTTAATGTAACAAAGGCACCCTTTTCCGTCTCTGCGACTAACAAAATAGTCATCGTAAAGATTTCTTGAACCATATATCATATTTAATCGCGGTATGTGTGTATTGGAGACACGGAGAAAAATACGAGTTGTGTTTTTTTATTTTCCTGGTTCGCCAATCTTAGGATCAGGGAATAAATGAATGCCTGAAATACTTTTTTTAGAAGTTAAAATTTACATACATGCAACTACAGCTTTTTGTTGACAGTGGAAGACCTTGAGATGAATGATGGAAGTCCAGAAAAGCCGTACTACATGAGCAAAGGCCTGATGGTCATTCTGGGGAAGAAGAACAGG
>SRHC01002689.1:161682-179402 GCA_004794325.1 Pomacea maculata
CACACACACACACGCAATCACACACACACACACTCTCTAAATTCCCCCAAATGTTTATTATACCCTCTTTACCTTCCATCTTCGGAAGAATTTTTAGTCCAGCGCAGAATTCTTTAGACCTGAATATTTATGCCCACATTGTAAAAATATGCCATACAAACAAGCAATTAACTTTACACTACCCCTGAAAGAGATCGCGAATTTACCAGCTACTATAATGTATTTTTTTTCATAGAGGTGAATGTAAACGGTTACTCATTACTAAAATTTCCGTCCTGAGCAGAGATGAAGGTTTGAAAGTTGTTTAACTCGTAATTGTCTTCAGTTGCTCTTTTACGTTGACACTGCTGCAATGATGATACTGAAATAAACTGCACATTCTTGCCTTGAAATCTGTAAATAAATACATTGTTGTGATATTACAAAAAATATTCGTATGTTCTTTGCTTTTTAAATACTTAAGGTTTTTTCCCACTCTTTTATTTACTTTTTTTTTTTTTGACGAAAGGATTTGTCAGAGGTGTGTCTTGATTCAAATGAGTGAGAAAATACAATAAAGGGGGATGGAGATAGCGACTATACAAGTTTTTTTCCCGGACAGTGTGAGGAACAGAATTTGTCATCAATCACCCTGTGCAAATTCATCAATCTGTTATCTATCGCTAGATTTGTGGACTTTCACACACGTTGGGTGGTGGTGGTGGGTGTTTACCCTGGGCCAGCAACAAAGGCTATATATATATATCAAGACAAAGCAGCCAGCCCTGTAAACAGATTCCACATGCAGAATAAGAACAACGTGCTTAAGGCGAGATCTGAACCTAGGGCTACCAATCCAGACTGCCACACTGTCCACACACACAAGGAGAATGTTGCTGAAAGGAGAAAGGGAATCCGACAGCTCCTACAGCCAACGAAACCAAGGGACGTGACTCACATCTCAGTGAGGCTAGCATTAAACGTGCATGCGAGTTGTCTTTCCTTTTTGTTCCGTGCACATCACAACTAAAACGTTTGCCTCTTTTTTACTCGCTTTTGCGAAAACCAGGTTATATCAGCGCATGCTGCGTGCAAATAAATAATTCGTTAAAGATTAGGGTACGTATTTTCTTATTGCTGTCATCAGTTATCGTTGACGTCAACGAACGTGTTCCGCGAACATCGCACTTGCGTGCAGACAGCTTTGTCCCGCGGGTCTGTGCTCGCGGGCAGCTAGCGTTACTGAACGCGGGTCGATCTCACCGAGGAAACAGAATTTTTATCGATGATCAACGCGACTAAACTTCAAAGGTGCTCGTGAACCATTACCACCATACTTGCAACAAACCGCCATGGGCAAGAAAAAAGATGAAGAAAATGTTGAAGAAATGGCACTTGAAACGCACGCGACAAAAAGCGAGTACGGTAAGTTATTACTGCTACCACTGTTTTGGAGGCATTTCCTTTTCGCAGTTGCAGGTTGGGTGATGGTTCTTCCTCCGATCTGGGTGTGTCGTCTGCCTCCTTGCCCCTGTTGTTATTGCAGGTTGCGATTTTTCCATTAAATTTGCATGCTGCACTCATGACATTTAACATCGCTTTCACTTTGACGAAATTTGAGGCAAACATGCACTCGGTTTCCAACAGCCAAGAGGTCACGCAGTTCAGTTTGGCAGAGTTGGAATTGGACGCTTGATTCCAGCGAGACCACATTTTCAGGATATGGGTGCCAATACTTATAATAAATGTTTATGTTTTTCGCGGATCCAGAAGTTTACGTTTGCCTTCAGTTTTGTGATAATTAGTTGTCTTTTTTCCCCTTTTGTTATATTGGCCTCAGTAGGTAAATATGTCAGAGTGTTGGGGGGGAACGGGAAGTGAGTTTTCAGATAAACGAGGGAGTCATGCACCAGCACACCCCAGTGATCAACAGCTAGTTTATGGCTCCGTTTGGTGGGAAGGAATGCATGACCTGTTTTAGTGACAGATGAGATGGATGTTACAAAACTGAACACACAGAGTTCAATACACACTGCATACAGCACTGGAATGCAGAACGCTCAACCCTTTGAATCTTTACTTGACCACATGTTGAGTGTCATATAACCCTGTCAGTAAATTTAACACATTAAAAAGTAGAAGTCTTCTTTTAAAATTTGTTTGGAACTTGTTTAATTGTTTGAAACTTATCCTTGCTGTTTATTGTCATGACAAGAAGCCGAAACAAAAGATGTGCATGTTAAATCAATGAGCTCATACAAGCATATGCATCCTGACCCGAGATGGTCAAATCCTTCAACTTTCTTTGCTAATTTGTTATCATAGATAGAAAATGAATAAAATGACCAATTTTATTAATCTCAGTCGGCAATCGTAATTTGGAAAGTGCACTCCGTTACAAAAAAAAAAAAGGAAAGAAATAAGTGTTAGATACAAAACCAGGAAGTGGGGTATCATTACCAAACAAAACAAACAAAATGCAATCCTACGTCTAGAACCATTGTTGAGTCACACAATAGTCACATGTTATCTATTGTTGAAAAGCTGGAATGCTGAGGATATAAACAATGTCAAGAGCATATTACTTTTTCATACAGGCATAGCATAATGTTTGCCTGAATTTAGCAAAACAAATTCAGTGCTATCTGGGTAATTTTTGGCATTGCCTAGGTAAATTGTCCAGCGAACAATTCCAGCTGTGAGTTTGTCAACTTTCAATCTGCCACTTTATTTGAGTCAAGCTTATTGGTGCAGGACATCAGTGTAGTGAAATATTGAATCAATTGTATTCTTAACACCCCATCCCTAACTTGACAGATTAAAAGTTCATGTTTGGCAACAGTTCTACAATGATTTAGAGTGAAGGGGGAGATCAAAATTGCTGTGGTGCCACCCATCATGCAACTCTTTTGCTAACTCATTTCCCCTCCTTCTCTTGCTTGCTGTTCCCTCGATCCTTTGCTTCTCTTCTCTCTGCTTTCAATACCATTTCAAATTACAATGTCACCCATGTTTGTTCTGAGAAGTAGACATGTTGCAGTTTGGTGTACAGTTGTTTTACCTATAACCACTGGAAGCATCTTAAAATGGAGAAAACAAACATGCTCCTGGGCAACAGACATGAGCCATAAGTAAAGCAAAATTCCAGCCAGATGAATGGCATGGCTTTGCATAGGTTACAAATACTGACACACACACACACAGCTCACTCTGCTTTATTTGTGTGATGCCATGTGCAGTGACTTTCTTTTTTCAAACATGCTTACATCTACTTTTCTGCTGCCTACATCCTTCTTTCTTACTTCTCTACTTCCTTAATTCTGCTTGAACTACTTTCCTACACTCTCCAACCAGCTAGCAGATGAGTTCAATTGGCCAGTGATAATACATTTGATGCCAAACGTCTGAACTACCATCCCATAGTCTCATCTGTCCCTATGATTAATCTGAAAGTCTTTCTTAGGAGCAATGCATTCATGCATGAACATATGCACTTCTTTGCGGTCAAATACACGTATACACACAGAGGATTCCATATTACTTACTTAACCTTTATAACAAAATGACAAGGTATTCTATCATTCAGAACAGCCAGGATATGTAGCTAAAGGCAACTAGCATAGTGGCTGTAAGGGCTGTAAACTGGTTAACTATGATCAAAGGGAGTAACATGCAAGAGCCAGTCCCACCTTCTTCTCTACCTCGACAAACAGGTACCTATTACTGCCAAGCGTGCAGAACGAGTTTTCCAGTTATCAAGCTGTCAGCGAGCACTAATCCACAAACTTCCTGAGCACATTAACCACAAGGCTACTTCTTTCTACTTGTTGAAAGAAATCATTTCCCATTCAAGATAAATTTTATTTAGAATATAGAACATATGCAATTTTTTTCCCTAAAAATATTACACTTGAGTATTTTTTTTATTTAAGTTTCATTTCCCAGTGTGCCCATTCACCTTAAAAGTGTTTGTTCTTGTCAGAAACTAGAGCAGACCATGACACGATAGAAGTTATGCTGTGCACCACATACACACACAGAGCGCCCTCAATGTTTACCAGGGGCCGTCTTAACATGTTGAGCTGCTGCAGAGGTGACTGAGGGCAGAAGACCAGCTTTCCAACAACTCCTGGCTTTCCAGGAGAAACATTCCTTCTTCATGCTGCTGAGCAGTAATGGGCTATGCATACATATCAACATCTACAGTCACCTGTCCTTTTTAAAATAAAACAATTTTTGACATTGGTATCAAGCACATCAGAATTTTTTGTCAGCTTCCTTATCCAAGCTTTGATTAAACTGATTAGTTTTGTTTATAATTATGTGTTCTGCATTACAAAGGCTTATGTGCTTAATTTTGAGGGGGGAGGTTGGGGTACATATGCATAAAATACAGCTGACAAGTAAAAATAAACACACTTTTAAGGTGGATTTACAATATCACAAAAATTTCTTCTCTTTCTTTTTTCTTTTTTTTTTTTTATTTTTTTTTTTGTCAGATCTAGTGATTTAAACAAACTTTACATTCGGTGATTCTCTTTCATGTCGGAAATTGCTGTTGTTAATGGCAGTGATAATTTCAGCAGGTATGGTATTTTGCTATATCTGCATGTAATCAGTATACCACCATCACTCACCCCCTTCACGTCAGAGAATCTACAGTCGTGACATTTACACTGAAACCGAAGTCCTTGTTAGCTGTGAAGTGTCATGATGAACAAAAAGTCTGCACTTAACGTGCGTATATACATAATTAATGTTATGTCCACATCTCTGTCACGCGTGCGTATCTCGCTCTCTCCATCAGTTTGAACGCGCAGTGCATAACAAAGGAAGGAAAACTGTAAACATACTGACTTACACGACTTCAAGAAGTGCTTGTCGCTGGACCTTCATCCTGCATGATATAAACCTTTACAAAACACCGAGCCGTGAAAGTTCAGGGCGCAAACACGCATACACACACATATACACGCGGACCAAAGATTCATCCTTTTAGTTTCGGATGCAGGCTGAAGATTGTGTGTGTATAGTGGGGCACCTGCGTGCGTGTCCCTGCTTACAAGACTCGAGGCACAGCAGTCGTCAACCGAGGGATTTGTCAACCCGAGGGCTTGGCATTGTTCCCACACCAGTCACTCAGCAGCCCTCGGCTACGCCACACGCATCCTTTCGACTATAATACGGTTTATTTGTGTGTTAGCGGCGGCATTTGATTATAGCAGAAGATATATATTGTTTGGAAGTTTCTGAAAGACCGATCTGTCCATCCTGAAATGTTGCCAGTGCGCTGTTAAAGTTGTCGACTTTGAGACCTGTCTGTTGCTGACGTGTTGATATAAATAGTTGTTGTGCCCTTTCCTCAGAGGATGCTACTCAACTTTGCACACGGATGCAGGGTAAAGCTCTGTGGTACTTGCAGGCACTGCACGGTGAAGCTATTCTGTTGATACTTCTTGTTCCTGTTCACTCCCATTGGAGCATTGGACCGCACTGTTGATACTAGCCCAGCTGATTACCTCAAGCAGTTGTAGCTGTGGATTCATGATGCTCAAGTGAATATAGGCAAGGAGAAATATGGCAAAAGGAAAGAAAAAAGACACAGGTACAATACATGCTTGCAAGATATATGTTTACCGCTCAAAAACAATAGACTAATTAGGCCATATAACAGACTGGCTATCAGAAAACACAGTTCAACTACAGTGATGTGGTAAACGTGTGACTTCATTTTGGAATAGTTTTATGATCCTAGTCTTGATTATGATCTTTCGATTACATTTTATAACGAGAACCCCTTGTGCACAAGAGATTTGTAAGGTTTCAATTTACACTTTGGTATCAGATTTATGTGTATCAGTCAGGAAATAATGTTTCCAAAACATTTTTTGTTGTAAAAACTGTGTTTCTGGGCTGTATGCAAGGAAACAATAAATCTTGCATAACATCATAAGAAATTCCATGCACATATTAATGTTAGGAAAGCTTATGTGATGATTAATTGTTTTCATGAGACATGCCATGTTTTTATAAAGGACATTTACATTCTGAGTAAAATACTTTGTATTGTGCAGTGTGTCATCAGTCGTGATCTCTATATTCTTCATTCTATATAGCCATGCTGGATTTTGTTTCCTTTAGGCTTCAAGTTTTGTCATTGTTTTGATTATTTCTTTGCAGTATTTAAAGGGTATTGAACACAGTTATTTCCTTCCATCCCCATTTTTTTAACCATTGTTATAATCTGAAATAAATACTTTTTGTTAATAAACCAATATTTTATGTTGCAGGGTCGCCAAAAGAACATGACCCCAGTTTTAAAGGTCCAGTGAGTGAAAGGTAAGTTTGAAACTGTTAAGTTGATGAAAATAATTTATTGATCTACAGAATTTTGTCATATTTGTGTATGGATTTCCTTATCAAATTTGTCACTGCCACTTCTGTCAGAGATCATTTCATGAATGATTCAACAAGTCTTGTTGTGATCTTTATATTTCTGCCACTTTGTCTAACATTTTTTTTTTCTCGATGTGTGGATGGGTGGGGAGGGGTTGGGGAGTCTCCTATGCCTCTTAGAAATCTTGCATACATGTCCCTGCAGGCTCACACCTCTTTATACTTCATAAAATTATTTAGTAATGGTTTATTTACTGTTTTATTAATCTACACATGCTTTTATATTGTAGATATGTAGATTGTTAACTGAAATTGTGTGGAACTATAAAGCAAATTTGATGGTTAATGGTGCCTGAGAAGGCCATGCTGCTTAACAATGAAGATCAGAAAATTCAGCAGAATGACAATCACAAATGTCTTTTATCTTTAGCTTACACTTACAGCAAAGAACAACCCTAAATTAATGGTGGTCTTTGTTGAAGTTAGAAGAACACAGGGGTTCATAGAATGACAAACAAGTAAGAAGTCCCTCCCTCATTCCATGTTGTCTGCAGAATAATGACCGAAAAAAACAAAATGCAGTTGTGGGAGACTGTGATGAGATAAGTGAACCGTATAATGAGTCGGCAGCTGCATTAAAGCTGCTAAGCTAATGGAACTGCATCATATCAATTTCTTGTATCCTGCAACAGAAGTCAGTCCCACTTGATATTTGAGTGGGAGCACTCTTTATCCTGTTGTTATGGCAACATTTGATGTACTATTGCTGCTTGCAACCATTATGCAGTAAACATGATCGTTGTATCTCATAGTTACAGGTTAAGCGGCGACAACTGTATTTTTAATTTAATAGACATGTGCTTCTTTTTACCCCTCACTTCCTTTTTCCTCTTTTATCTGGTGCAATGGTTAAGAGCTTGCGACCAATACAATGAGGAACAAGTGCAATAGATTGAGATCTCATGTTGGAAATGCTATTCTTTCTTTACATGTGACGACTGTTTACAACTTGGCTGTGGTGTAGCTTTAGTTCAGGCATAATGTAAAAAACATCCCTCCAATTTCTGTTTTCTCTTTCTCTCTCTCCCACCCCCATCCCCACCAGCAATTATTGTGTGTATCTACACATTGAAGCGAAATTGAGATATGTACAAATGCAATACAAAAAAAGAGTGAAATTTAACGAGGGCAGTTTGACAGCACAGTATTGAAAGTAAAATTCATGAAGTATTCAGAATTCAAGTTCCTCAATCACACAGCTTTCTAAACGGATATAAAGAAAGTTTTATGGGGTGAACTGTACAGCTAAAGAGAGCTTAACAGCAATTTCTATAAATCTTCTTAATGCAAATTTGAACTTTCTGTGCATACACTCAGATGTGCATTTGCACAAGCAAGGACGAAATTATAGTTTGACATTTGCCATTTTCTTTTTATCTTCGCCTGTTTGTAGAGATAAATTCATCTCTGTCTCTCACAGAGCTAAAATGTGCTTGTATATGCATGTGCATATGTGCATATGCACTTTTTTCTGAATTTGGAGGCAGGGATCAAAGAATGAAGAGCATTGGATATCTGTTAGAGAATAGCTATGCAAGTAATTTAGGGACCCAAGAGTACAAATCTCCCATTAGTTTGTAGTGTTTGGTTTGCTCTGGCATGTTTTCTGCCATGAGAATGAGCATGACATAAGGTCTATATTTACAACAGACAAACAAATCTTCTCTACTAGAGTTACATGCACACAATACATGCCGCCGAAAAAGCAAATCAAGTGCAGGGGGTGCAGCCACAGAAGACTGACAGCTTTAGTCCCACTGGCACCCCCTGCTGAGAGACCTACTTCAGGGCAGATATAATCATTCTTCCTCTTTCATTTTCCTCTTCACCTCCTCCCTCCTGCTTCCACCTACCAGATATTCTCTATGCCTCATATCTCTCTTCTCCTCATTATTTTGTGTGTGTTTTTGTATGTGGGAGTGTGTGTGTTTGTTCATGCATGCATGTACATGACAGAGAGAAAGAGACTTTAAACTTGCCAAAGACTATAACAGTTTTATTTCCTTGAGCAAACAGGCATGACATGACAACATAGAAAGCAAGCTGCTGCAAACTTCCTGACATTTTCTGTAAGATAGTGAAGCATGACATGATTGAAATCCTGTAAAGCTCACAAATAAATTTAAAAAATTTCATCAAAACAAGTAAACATTTTTAAACGATCACTCCAGGATACTAGATCTTCATTATTGTAAAGCTTTCTAGTTGTAAATGTTTATTGCATTTTTTTGCTGACTTTTTTTTTTCTTTTTTTTTTGTTGGAGGGATAGTGGTCTAGTCAGTGATTTGATTGTAAGCATTGATGTTTGAGAATAATTTATTACAGTAAACCAGTGTGTGAAATAAATCCATTTATTTACATATTTAATTAGCTCATAGTGTTTGATGTGTATTCAGTATATTGTATATATTTTAAAATATTCATTCATCAAGTTGGAAGTGAGCAGAGAAGTGCCAAGAATAATGTCCAGATTGTATACTAATTGCAGTATGCCATCAAATTAGATGCACACAAGAGGCAGATGCAATTTATATATGAGAATTTTTTAAAGAAATATGCTACTTTGTCACAAAAAGAATAGGGATACACACACACAAAGTAAGTATTCTGAGTAGCCCAGATGTCATTGTATTGAGTGAATGCTTACAGAGGAAAAGCTCATCAAATCTTGCAGATCGAGTACAGGATAAAAAATTTTAATAAAAAGAAAACACAATATTAAAAGCACATTTTAGTTTCATGCTAAGATGTTTACAGACTGTGAGCGTATGTAAATATTTCAGGTCCTGCACTGATGTTGTGTGCTGCATCCTCTTTATCCTCTGTATCCTTGGAGCTGCAGTATGCTCCATCATTGGTGAGTCAGCTTAAGTGCTTGTCTCAGAGCCTTTGCATGTCACATTTACAAAGTGATTAATTAGAGACTCCATTTAAGTGGTTTACAACATGCATTTATGCATTTTCCAGGCTATGCTCGTGGGGATCCAAATCGTCTTGTCTATGCTACAGACTCTGCCGGCAACTTCTGTGGACAGGGGAAATTTCAGTGAGTAGGTCCAGAACATGTGTTCTGATTACTTACTGGCTTTTGTCACTTGATTTTTGTGCGCATCAGTAAGAGATTTTAACAGCTCTGTTAGCTGAAGCTCATGCAAGAAAAGTGCAAAACAAAAAAAATTTGTTTGTTTTTTACTTGATAAAAAGAACATTGATGTTTAGCAGTTTTTATGCAGTACTACAATAGGAATTATTTTTGTTGTGAATATAATGTTTTTGATCTTTTAAACAATTTAGAACTGGGATTTTTTATTTTTGTTTCGCTCTCGTATACATGCATGCACAAATGATATGTAATTTGCTTTTTTTTCTAGGAACAAGAGCTTTTTGTTCTTCTTTGACTTGATACAGTGTGCAAAAATGGGCCCAGGAGTAGTTCTTGGATGCCCAACCCCTCAGGTAATCAGAATGAATGGGGAAAAGGTGCTGCGCTTGACTTTTTTTAAAAATGAATGTGTGTGTGAGAGAGAGACCATGCAAGAATTTCCTGTTGTCTGTATGGCACAATTGTCAGTCAAACACCTTAATGAGGCTCAGATACATTTCTTCATTTTCAGGTCTGTGTGTCAGAGTGTCCCCAAGAGAATTTTGTATATTTGGAGAGTGTTACCCTGGAAAATGCGGGACAAAGACAGAAAGCAAGAGAAAAGCTCATCTGCAAATATGATGTTGATCCTCAAGTTTCCACCGTATGTAGTGTCATATTTTTTGCTTAATTTTTGTTTGGCTGTTATGGCTGCTATATTTAAACTTCAGTCATGCATTGATAACAATGTTTTGGTCAATGACAGCAATGACAGTTAATAACAGTGATCCCATAAGATTACAGTTGTGCGCCATGTAATGATATGCATGACAGATTATATGTATCATATAGACTCTGTGATGTCCGCACAAGATAATGACATGAATGACAGATCACATACATATAGACTGTTAGTTGTTTGCATAATGATAAAATTACAAATAAGTCATTTAGTTTCGCATGATTTTATTTCAATAAATTGTTGCCACATTTGTTCATTTCAAAGCAATCACTTGATTGGATAATTTATGACTTATTCTAATTAACGTTTATCCTATTTCAACATTATTTCATTGTTTCTGGTTTGGTAGCTTTTAAGTCATTATGTCTGTAATATCATCCAGATCATTCTTTCGTTCTACAGGAGACTGTATTTGTCAAAATGACTTCAAGTATAGGTCTTTTGATTTGTTTTTAGGAGACCATTGAAGATCTTGTAAAGAAGGAAATGTGTGCAGCCTATTATGTGGCATCGAAATCTGGTATGGTTTTGTTTTTTGTTGGTCGGGGGCATATTTGCAATCCTTGCATAAAACATTCTTATTGTGAAATAGTTTATTTTCCAGTGCACTTACAATGTTTACATCCATTAAATGTGAACCCAATAAATTGCCACTTTTCTGTGTAGTATATGATAATAGTGAAGTATTGATATATAGTTGTTGGAAATTTCTAAATTATACAAGCATTTTTACTGTAATTTTTGTAAGGATTTGACTCAGCATTTTTCATACTTTTTATATATTTGTATATATTTTGTGGGCAGTGATCAACCGATGCATACCTGCTGTATTTAATAAGATACTTGACCTGAAAGAACAGTTGAAGACTGCTGATAACAACAGCATACAAACAGTGTTTGGGGAGACTGTCACAGGGACTAAGCTGGAAAATGGCACAATGTATGAAGAAATTATAGGGCTATCTCTAGTCAGTTCTCACACTTCTTTGTCACTTTTTTCCAAACTACTTGGTGTTAACTTTAATCATTACCCAGTCTCGAAAGATTACGTAAAATATGTTTCACCCCAAGTTATATTCAGGTTTATAGCTTTATCTGGGGTTAATTAGCTAAGTGATGCTTATGGTTAATGACTTTTAGGCAAATTCTGAGCCCTAATAATACTCTAGAGTTCATGCCTAGGATGTTAATATGCTATCTGTGTGTGAGTGCGTTTATGTTAATTTGCATACATGGTGTACTTTGCTGTCCAAATAGATACAAGCCCGATTACACCTCTGTCACATCTTTTTCTGGCCTTTCTTTCTTTAGCATTCCAGAGATTATGCCTGTACAACTTCGAGTTTTTTGTGATCATGAATTTTTCTGACCAAATCTATGGCTCGTTTCCTTTTCCACAGATACCTGGCTCAGTTCTATAAGCTGAAAGGGTATGCTGAGCTTGTCTTTAAGGACCTTTGTGAATCCTGGCCTCACATCATTGTGTATGTACATGTCTTCATTCACTGTAATATTAAAATATTCAGACTGACATTCTCAACTAAATGTGATCAATTTAACTTGCTGCAACACACTTGTAAATGTGGGTTTCCAAATTCAAGTTTTTCTGGTATAGATATTAGGAGAAGCATCTCTGGTGAAGATTTTTTTTTAATTTTAGGCCCAGGAATGGTATATGTATTTATTAGTTGTTTGTGAAGTATTGCTTATTAATGTAGACACATGAATAAATGCATTACATTTCTTATTGTTATATACATGCAAACATTCACATTCCTTTTTTAATCTACATCACTTTTAACATCTTAGACTTAAAGGGGTTGAAAGAAATGGATTTGTGTTTGATTCTTTATGAATGATATTGTTGCTGTTTTTATTTTGTTACAGGGGACTCGTAATTGCTACAGTTATCTCCTTCTTATGGATTGTATTACTGAGGTATTTTGTGGGAGTTATTGTGTGGCTGACTCTCATCCTGTTTGCTGGACTTTTTGCTTTTAGTAAGTCATGAATTTTTCTGTTCAGACAATGACTTGCAAACAGACATTGGTTGCTTCCTGCGCGGTGATATCTTGGCATGCTTAGTGCATAGAATGTTTAACATTTAACTTCTTCAGTTTATGAGACTTGTAAAGCCCAGATCCCATGAAAATAGTTTAAGGTACTTCGTAATTGTCGAAGTCTTCTGCCAGGTTTGAATTTATAATTTACTTTATAAATGATAGAAAACAATGTTTTCTTTGGCTTCATGCCATAATGGTTTTGGAAAGGCTAAATAACTTAATTGGTGGGTTGGGTATGTTTTAATTGCTTTTGTATTCTTAGAGGGTTTTGTGGGTCAGACTATCCTTTAGTTTTAGTTTAGTTTATTCCTTGTTACCCATAGCTCGTCAGACAAAAACATCAGAGTTTAAAAAATGATAATTTAATATTTGAAGTTAATAACTTAGATTATCTTCTATGTTTTCAGGTTCTTACTACAGCTATAGACGATATTATGACTTAAAAGGTAAAAATTTGACCAGTGAGTTTGGGCTTTCTCAGGCCTTTGTACTTAACTTTGAGCACTACCTGACCCTCAAGGAAACCTGGCTTGCATTCGGTAAGCTTCATCTGCTAAAATCTCTATTTATAGTTTTTATTGTTTTTGCAGAATATTATATAGATTTCTCCAATGTATATCATGTTGAAGCTTAGGATAAGCATAGATTTAAAGTTTGCAGATGGATGATTTTGGGGTTTTCTTGAAATATTAATACAGGCAAAATTATTTCATTTGGGTACATCATTGGCAGTTTCTGTTGGATAAAAATATAGCTTCAGTGCAAACTTGCTGTTTTGGTGTGTTGTCCAATCTTTCACTTGAAAATTGTATATGGTGAGAATTGGGTCTGCAAAATACAAAAAGATGTGAGTTACACTAAATTATTTTCACAGATATGAAGGATGTTGTTATGTCCTTATGTTTTTAAAAAATATTCTCATTGCATTCTCATTGCTGTTTGTTTCAGGATGTACTTCTGCCACACTTCTTGCCATCTTTCTTCTCATTGTCATCGTTCTTGCCAGACGAATTTGCATTGCTATTGAGCTCATCAAAGAGGGAAGCAGGTAATGTTTAAGCAGATTCCAGTCTGACTAGGATCAAACTTTTCATTTCTCCATGTCGCTGTGTTTCAGCTTTGTTGCAATTTTTCCACCATCAAGAATTTTATCCAACTCTTTGATGAAATGTTTTACAGGGAGGTCAAATCTTGATATAGGACATATTTAAATGGATAGTTTTGTGCACTATCAGTCTTTTGCTTTAAATGATTTGCACAATTATTCATGTATCATGTTGTTTGGTAAACAAGAAAATAGACTTGCAGGCTTGAATGATATCTTATTCAGGATTGAAATGTTAAGTGCATGTCAAATATGTTTTGGATGGGAATTTGTTTCAGGGCCATTAGTTCAATGATGATGGTTCTTGTCTGGCCGTTTTTTCCTTTTCTGCTTCAATTGGGTGTGATGGCTTATTGGGTCACCAGTGCTATGTATCCTTTGTCACAATCGCCTTGTTCATCGGGATCATTTTTGCACAGAGAAAAATTGTTATAGTGTACTGTTGTTGTTTTTTGTTGTGGGGCAGTTTAAGGGGTGTGGGAGTAATTGTTAATGATAAAATTAACTTAATGCACTATAGTTAGTGGTTTTTTTACTCTCTCTGTATTTCTTATTCATTTTTTTCTTCCAACTTGCTTTGGCTTCCTGCCATCTCGAACTGGTTTCTTCCTAATGTAATATCATGGTTCATAGGGGTCAGGAAAAACTTTTTAAATGATCAGTATATTTTGAAAAATGATTTCCATTTCCTGGAAAAGTCAGTATTTGAAGAAATTCGTTTAAAACCAGGGTAAGTCAAGGGAAAATATTTGCTGGATATCTTTTGAAATTTTTTTTTTTGATTGAATGTTCTTGTTCATTTTTAAATTGACCCATGGTTGCAGAATAACTTCCCCTGCTGATTTCACGTGCCATTTGTTCTGGCATCATCATCCTCTTACAATGTTGACAAAGCAGGCTTTCTTTAATAAATTTTGATTTCAAGAAGTGAAGAACAACAAAACCAAATATAAATGTGAACTTTGCAGCAATGAAGGGAAACTTTCAAATATGGGCATATATGTTATTGTACAGTGTCTCAGGTAGAACCAATGTCTCCTCATGGTCTGCACATGGGCTTAAGGTCACAGTTCATGGCCATTTTAAATGACTTGCTCTTCCTTTGATAGCAGTGTGCATGTCTGTTCGTCCCGTAAAACATAACTATTAACAAATTTACAGGTAGACAAAACAAAATAAAATGAAAAATAGAAGTGAGGAACAATCTAAATTAAAACAACACAAAAAAAGCAAAACACCTACAACGTGCTTTATTATGCATTGGTTGTGACAAATAAAACTACAAAAATATGTCTTCTAATCCATCGAGGCACTTTCAACGAAACCATGACAGTGTCTGTTAATCCATCAAGATACATGTTCTGTAGAAGACACACATTCATTAACGCCATACGACCCAATGTCTGGCTATGGACAGACCATAAAGAGACATTGATTCTGCCTGAGACATTTGTTTTCGGTATACTGGGCCTTGTCATTTTGAAAGCAGCAGACATGAAACACTCCTGCTAGAAGAATCATCGACGACAACCACTATAACTAGCTTTTTTAGATACGGCTATTTTCTTTGGTAATCCATAGTGATGTTAAGAATTGCACTTGAATATTTTTGGACAAAAAGAAGTATGCATGGATGGCTCTTAAAAGTTCTGAAATATGCTTGTGGTATCTGTGTGTGGATTGGATGAATGAAGTTTATCCTGGAAAAAGGCAGGATTAGTTTGCCTTTTTCAGTATTTTATTTTTGTCCTTGCTGTACAGACCATGTCTAATTTATCAATTTTTTTCTTTTTTTGGTTGAATCTCTTACAGCTAAATTGTTTGATATATCACTAGCACTAGTATTAAGGGTCAGATAATAAGTATGTGGGTTACCTCATCTTGAAACCTCTGTCCTTGACTGAAATAGATACATAGGATCAATGGGTCAAAAAGAATACTACAAGGGGAATTACTCGTGAGTAAGATTTTGGTTTATCATCAATAGAAAATGAAGATTGTTCAGTTTTAGGAACAATACTAATTGAAAATACACACTAAAGTTCTTTAATATTTTTAAATGATTGATAAGTATGTATCATATATCAATTTCTTTATAACTTTGGCTTTATCTTTAATAATTCATACATGATTTTAACAGAAGCTTAATATATACTTTGTATCAATTGAAAATAAAGCTTCTTCATTGCAGCAATATTAAAGACGTGATTAACAGCAAAAATGTTGATGCTCTCCTGAACCGAATCCCATGCAATCCTGTAAGTGGTTTTTTTATTTTATTTTATGGTATTCCTGAGTCAGAATGTGCATCCAAGGTGACAGATGATCTTTATTGCAGCCAGTGGTTGCTACAGCTTCCAAGCTGGCAGTTACCAGAGGCATCTTTAAACATTTGTAGCCTCTTGCTGTCAAGGTCTTGAAGCTCTCAAGCACTGTGCATCTCAAATAATCATTTGTTTACTCCTCCCCCGTCACCGACTTTTTCTTATCCTAGGTAACATTACCACTAATTTCTTATTTAAGTCTACTGTACTATATAGACTATCCAGATATTTGAAATTCTTTAATGGTTTTGTTTTTGCTTTCACAGAATGATTCCACACTTGGAGACTTTTGTGAGTTTGTCAAGTATGGAGGAACACAGTAAGCGTTTTTTATCACCCTAAACTTTGCTGCAGACGATGGTTTTGAGAGTGGGATGTGCATGTATGCATCACTGCACCAAGTTTGCTATTCTCACTCTCTGTTTTGAAGGTGATTTTACAGTGGGGTTAGGGGTAGTGGAGTTGTAGAAATAGTCTGTGTGAGGGTGAGCAGGTATGCATCAGCTGCAGAGAGTTTGCTGTTCTCAGAGAGGACTTAACAAATGTTTCAGGATTCTTGGTTTTCTGGTGGTGTCCGATGTGTCTCTAGACTAGTTTATTTCTAACATCTGCAGAACTTTATATTTTACAATACACAGTATTAGCCCAATCCATTTGTATCTTTCGCACATTCTCATCTGTGCCTTTGTTTTGTCATGATTTGATTACTGTAATTTTTTTCTGTCCTCTTTATCATCTCAACAATTTCCAACTACTCCATTGGCGGTCCGGTGGCACAAAAGTTAGCTCCTGATGCCAATATAGTGAAGGGTTGGTTGTCATGGACTCAGCTCTTGTCTTGGACATGCTGTTCTGAAAGATGAAATATCCAGAAATATTTAGGTCACAAATTTCGCTGGATATTGCTTCATATCATTTGTTGCTTTCAATTTTTCCCCCCTTTATTGTACAATTTCTACTATTTATATTGTTCATGAACTTGATTAGCATGCAGAGAATGAACTGTTGCAGTCAAAATCTGAATAAATTGTATATAGGGAATAAGATAACAGCTAAATGCCTTAGAATGACATGACAGTTGAATAATGAAGACATTGTGGTACGTTGCAGGTACACAATCCCAATGCAGCTGTATATGCTGTTTATGTTCTTCTGGCTCATGAACTTTGTCGTGGCCTTCGGTCAGATGACACTGGCTGGGGCTTTTGCTACTTTCTACTGGTCACGAAAAGAAATGCCACCCCACCCACTTTTGTCTTCCTTTTGCAGGTGTCTGAGGTATGACTAAGGGCATATGCACCATGTATTGATGTCAATCATTTTCATAAGCAAGGACTTCTGTATTCATTGTTTATACCATGTACAGTGCCCAGGTTCTTGATTCTATTTTACCACTGTGGATAAACGTGCATAAATGATAAAAACAGCTCTAAATGATGTAAAGACACACAGTTACGTTTTCACACATACCTCGTGCAATGCATATCAGTTCATGTCAATGCATGGTCTGGTTCTTTTTCAAGCATAGTGTTAGCAAAACAAAAAAAAAAAGCCTGATGGTTGAAAAATGGATTTTGTGATATTCATCCAGATCTTTTTATGCATGCTTTATTGATGTTTTTTTAATTTCCTCAGATACCACCTTGGGTCACTGGCTTTTGGCTCACTGATCATTGCCTCGATTCAGCTGATTCGTTCTATTCTAGAGTACATGGACAGAAAACTGAAGAGCTCTGAGAACAGTGTTGCCAAATTTATTCTGAAGTAAGTCAGAGAACTTTTTTTTTCTCACATTATAATAATCTGTCTTGTGCCTGAATCAGAGTAGTTTTATGTTTTTTTGCTGGTTTTTTTTTTTGTGTTGAGGGGGGGTAATTTTAAAAACTTTCACAACTCAAAGTGTGCTTATCAGTTTAGCCCTCTTTATGTACTTTACTTGTAATAGGAAATGAATATTTATTAAATCTT
>SRHC01002690.1:0-60857 GCA_004794325.1 Pomacea maculata
GTGTCTTAGCGGCCTGTCCTCGTGACGGGTATGTAAAATCTAAAACTGTTTGTTAAAAAGTAACATTCGTTATCAATGGAGGGATTATTGTCATGAAACAATTACCATTTATTGTGTCTCTTAGCTTCCTGTCCTTCTGGTGACGGGTATGTATGGCTGCGTGGTCCAGGCATTTGCATCAAGGTTTATTTAGATTCCCCGAACTTCAAATCCGCGTACAAAAGCTGTGTCGATGCTGGTTCACGGTTGGCTGTTCTGGACAAAGGAGACAAGTTGGGAGTAACTGCGGCATACATGGCAGACCTGGGTATATCTTAGGAGACACATACTTGTTCTATTCGTCTGATACTGAGATAGTGTTTTTTTCGTTCTTTTTGTCATCGGAAACGATAGTTGACCAATTCCATGTTGATGTCCTTGTCACACTATTTTTATGGCAGCTGTTGTTTTTCTAAAGCTGTTTTTGAAGATAAGTTTTGAAATTATACAAAAACGAGAAACAAGCATTTTAATTTTCTCAGTGTTTGTCCTATATTGTGGGAAAGATTAAAATTAAGCATTTCGTTAATCAAACCATTTGTAGACCTATGGAAACCAGTGAGCATTTTCCCAATTTTTATAGAAACTAATAATGAAGGTACATCTAATCAAATGGAGGACATGGTTTTACTTCTACCATGCCTTTAAGACGATTGACCACTTTCAGCAAACTTTAAGCACTAAACGCAAAAAAAGAAGAAAAAACAAAGAAAAAACAGAAAAGCGAAGACAGAAAAAATTATACCAACGATCCGAGGAAAAGAAATATGAGAAACTAAGAAGAGACATAAAAAAAGCTTTGTGCTTATTAATCTTGCAGCCTCTCCGATTTACCAAGCTTTCATCGGTGGCATGCGAGACGGAGCTGCGAATGGTAGCCGAGGCTCATGGGACAAATACCGGGACCCGCTGTACTGGCTGAATGGAGTACAGGTAGCCATTAGTGGGCCTGACGCCTACTGGGACCTTCCGGCTCTCAACCCCTCCAATGACCGTAACGAAGAAGGGTGTATGGAAATCACTTCGGGACTATGGAATGACATGGTCTGTAATTCAGGTCACCCCTACATCTGCGAAAAGATTTAAACTTGATCTGTCAGGTATCAAAACATTATTTTGTACATTTTGCAGATACAATCACTAAGATCGTTATTTTAGTGACAAAATGATAAGTATAAGAGTTCAACGTGTTCACACTGGGGTTATATTTGGAATGGCTGTCGTCTCGTATTTGGTTGATCCGCTGTTACGAAGTCCTTTTATCACATCCAGCTTCCAAATAATCGTTTTATCAAAACCGTATCTTTATTCATCTTGCTAGTGATCGTTATAATAAAATCGTACTTTTTAAATTAGATTTTCAAATGATCTAAATAACCAAACCATGTATTCATTTATCTTTCAGATCCTACTCCCGTGTCTTATCAAAAGCGGTGTGGGAGAGGGAGCTGTGGATGGTACCTGGATCATCGAGACAGGGGAGAGAATCTTAGAAATGTTTCGTCTCTTGCGGTTCTTGAACGTTTATTTGTTATTTATTGATATCTTTTTGCTCTTGCCTCATTTTCACACAAATGCTTAGCAATGTATACTTCGAGACATAGAGAAGACTTTTATTAGTATCACTACGCTGATTATTGTAAAAGAATTATTTTTGCACCTTTCTTCATTCTTTACTGTCCCCTTGCCAACTCACCCTCGATAAAGTGTTTATCCATATCTTTGTGTAGTCGCTTTTTTCATCTTATTCTTAATGTTTTCTTTATCTTTATATTATTTTTGTATTTATATTTGTATTTATATTTATGATCTGTTAATAATCAATTATTGACGGGAATATACGCAACTAGTTGTTAGGGAAACATTTGACAAAAAGCAACTGTTGATCACATGTTTACACAATAATTTCATAAAAAAATCCGCATCATTGTCTGAATCAAGAATATCAAAGAATCAGTATATTAAACACAAGATATAATAATGGTAAGATTATACTTCATTACTTTGCATTTAAAAAAGGATCAGATTACAGCATCGTGGACAGATTATCTATTTAGGTAATGTGAAAGTAATACTAGAGACAGAAATGATATAAATATAAGCATGCATATAATATAAATTACAAATCTGTTAGTAAGACAATACATTTCTTCAAGTGAATGTTAGTGATTTCGACACCCACACTTATTTACATTTCTTCTAGGGCATGTTCGTGACTTGTATACCAGCGACTAGTTTTAAGGGTAAATGTGACTAACCTAATGACATCAAAATTATTTTGATAACATCGACATTTTCAAGGAAGACGAATCAGCGCATTAAAAAAAATATTTTACAACTTCAGAAGTGCACTACGTGTAAGGTCTGTAAGAAGATATTTACCAGAGTACAGTTTGTATGTGCTATAAAGTAATATTATTCATAAGTATAAATATAATAAAAAATAATAAAAAAAAATTACTTGAATTTATCACTTTGAATGTATCACCTAGAGTCTTTATTAAAAAATCTATAAACAAAACAATACATTTCTTTTAATGATATTTTTAAAATTTAAAGTTGAAGTATGGATGTTTCTTTCTGCTTAGTTCTGTGAGAGGATGCTCATTTGGTGAAGGCTAAAGGAATTAAATTGGTGTCGGTGTTGTGCAAGACAACTCGTCTGTCTTTCTTCTTAAATAAAAAAGCGAAAACATACACATAACATCTGTCTGTGTTTTAAAAAAATAGTTTCTACATTGTATACCCGCTCATGGGCGCTCGACACAAATGTATACGAGTCCTTAGAAATTAAAAGACAATTAACCAACCAATGAGGCATGCTGGACTATGTTTACACACACGGTTGCTTTAACTAAAACATAATTTTCAGTAGAGGACTAATCAAAGGATAATCGTATAAGCGTTAGTCTTGCAATGTTTCTCAGAACTGCTACCATCTTGTCTGACATCTCGCCAGTTTAAAATGTAGCAAGTGAAACATGAATACCTGAGTAGCCGCTAGGTCAACAAACGTGCATGCATATTTATTGTGGTTAATAAACTCAAAGAAGTAGTATATCAAAACTATTTTCTTGCGGTATGGTTGGTTCTGGCAGTAATAGTTCCCAATAAAACAGAGCATTATAGATGGAAGTGCAATTGAAAATTGGAAAGCAAGTATAGGTGCAAAGGATGAATTTGAAAAGGTCAACTCTTTTCGGAAGGGAGGTTATAATATTGGTGATTTTCTAGTCATGTAGCATTTTTAAAATTTAATGAAAATAAAATCCCCGGCAGTACCGTCAGCAATGTCTATACCTCATTTTAAACAGTCGTGCAAAATATTATACTCTTGTGACTTCCTTTTGGGAATAAAAGGGGAGGTAAGCAAGGCACTAACAGCGATACTTCGTTGTCTCGAAGCGGTACTCACACTACGCATACATATAAACATGAATACATGCATACATACAATTCTTTGGAGCTTTTCTATCGTCATATCATTGTAAACGGAATAGCCTGCTTACAAACTATGATACAATAAGTTTTATGTGCTAAAAAGTCATTGTCAACACATGGGAAGAAAGAGAACAAACAACTGCATTTTCTACCAAAGGGTCTTTTATTTTTTAGCTAGTTTTGTCGATCTATCTCATGCTTAAGAAGATAAGTAACATGCTCCTTTTAGTATTTTCGCACATTGATTATTGGTATTTTGTTATTTTTTTTCAAATTTGTAGTCCGACATATCTTTGTGTTCTCCTTTACAGGCTCAATAGTTTCTAGTCTCTAGTCACCTTCTCTTCTCTTTTAATGTCAATTGTATTGTTACAGTTTATAATCTTAGAGCCATTGGGTACGTTAGGTAATATTATCCCAGATTTCCAGTAACACAAAGCTCTCAATATAATTTTTATTGTTGACACTTTTATGCCTCACGTTCCATAAAGATAAAACATTTACTCCGTAGGTTGTTCAGGCGCCTGCCGAGTTTGAGCGGAAGGTCTTATTTAAAATGTCAACATCATTTATACATCAACAGGCCATAAATACACAATGCTACAAAATGGTTAAATTACACACACACACGCACACACACACACAAACATAAAAAACACATTGAGAATTATCTTACTCAATGAGATACGAGAGCTGACAAAGAGCCAAATGAACGGACGTAAATCAAGGTTGATCATAACGAGAACTGTGACAATCCAGCCAGTCAGCCAGAGAGCCTGCCAGCTTGGTACATGTAAGATCAAAGATGTCCACAGACTACGCAACTACGTGTCAGCAGCCAGCATACACTACGTCACTACGTGGCAGCAGCCAACGTCGAATACATTATGCAACATGTGTGCATGGACTACGTGACTGCCTGTCTACAAGAGTTCATGGACAAAAGAAAAAGGTCCTAGAAGAATTTTCTTGCTTCCAAAAACTGAACAGTTTCAGACTGTAAAGATTTTATTAGTCTAGAAATAATGTTTCATTTAAATGACGAAGCAGTAGTTAATGTAGCGTGGATTATGATTGAAACATGCCACTCAGGAATTAAATGGAAAAACAAGTTAAATGAAAGAACATTTACATTTATAACCTCAATGTAGGTGCTCCATACTTTGAAATGACAATTGTTGCAGCAGAAAATGTCGGTCTCACTACCTTTACATATAAAAAAAATACAAAATTGAAATACAAAATTAAACAATTCTATCGCTTAAAAACCTTCCCCAGTGTAACATTTGACTTACTTTTCCCTTTAACTGCAGAAAGGAACTGAGCAAGGTGGTGTGAATAGAACATTTCAGGAGACTGTTGCTGATGTCAACATACGTGTGTACTGACGTTTAACATTCACATCTATTGGAGAACTGTTGACTTTCATGTGGCGGATACACATACGAGGACGTCCTCACGGCGACGTAAACAACAATAAAATAGCAAACGAAAGAGGAAGATAAATATTTAGTGATATAACGGAGGAATACACTAGGACACTGTGCTCGCCATGTACAGAAAAGAGACTTTTGTCTTTGTTCTCATGTTCACGGCATCGCTTGCCCACACAAGGTACAGTAAACAAATTTTCTTACAGGAATTTTGTGTAGCTTTCTTCTTATCCACTCTCGCATGTCTGTTTATTACTCTCCCTTTTCCTACTTTTGGCTAATACAACATTTTGGAATATTAATACCTATGTTAATCGTTATAATGCGAATGTCTACTAGTACTATGGTAGAACTCAGATCGAGACATATTTGTCAGTGTTTAAATTTGCAGACTTTGTTAACAGGAAGAGAATTAGGCAGAGCACTTAATTACAATCGGGGATATGTTTTTGGCTTCTTGCATATATATATGTTTATTAAAGTGTGTGCATGTCTTAAGAGAAACAAGAAAGTCTGATGAGTTTGATGAAGCCATATAAAATTAATGAGAACAACAAAACTGAAAGCCAAAATAAATAGTTTTAAAAATATAAAATCCTTTACGGAAACTATAAATATCAAACTGAAAGTGGCTTTAAATGAGCTTTTAAATGTTTTTCTCCTTATTCTTAGGAAACGTGAAGTCACATGGACACTTGATCAAACGTTAAATGATGTCATCAAGGTCAGAGGTTATCCACATATAGATGTAGCTGCACACAGTGTCATCCACTGCGCATCTTTGTGCACATCAAACTCTTCGTGTTTCTCCTTCTTCTTCCACCCAAAGGCAAAAGAATGTTTTCTGAACGAGTTGGTCTTCACACAACCAGACGGAGGCGAATCTTCCCCAGGCTCCAGATATTACAAGAAAGCTGTTTGTAGGATATGGTTTATATTTTATCGAACTTTTAGACTTGAATCGTAATTACCAGATAGATATGAATTTCACAAACATTTTCAATAATTCATAAAAAATAATTAAACATGTCAGGAAGACAGTATTTAATTACCACAAAAATTCGAAGTTTGCCAATACAGTTTCTACCTCGATTTACCTTGAGCATCATTTTTTTTTTCGACGATACCTTTGTACTTGTAGATACTTCAGGATGAAGACTGTAGTCGTCCCAGAATGCATGTCATGTAGGTAATGGAATTTGATCCTTATGCATCATATAAAAATGAATAAAATTACTTTAGTGTATGAAATATGTAAAAGAGAATAATTTTAAAAATCTCAATGTTTTAACTCGTGTTCTCCAAAAGCCATCACTCTTTAAAAGAATTTAATCCTTTAATAAATCAGTATTTGTTTCCAAGCCAAAAGGACGTAATTTCATGTTTTAATGAATCACATAACTGATGCTATCAGTCAGGTAGAACACAGAACACGCGCATGCGCATGAAATATACTTCCGGTTTGCGCACGGCCCTTTAAAAACTGCTAGCTGTTGATTGGGTTTTGCCAGGAACCAGATTGTGTGAAGTACCCTCATTATTTCTTCTCTAGCGGGATGTCCTTTTGCCAACGGGTACGTGTGGCTGCGCGAACCACGGATGTGTATCAAGGCTTATCGAGAAGGCAAGGACTACAAATCTGCTAACTTAATCTGTTCAAGAGACGGCTCACGGCTTGTTGTCCTGGACACGGAAACCAAGAAGACAGCAGTTGAAAAGTACTTTGGAAATGGAAGTAAGTAGATGTCACCTGACACAACATTTGACACTCTTAGAGTTTCAACTATCTTTCAATGAGTTAGTAGCTAAGAAAGAATTTTTTATCATCAAAACATTTTCAAATCCCTTCACTGCAGTTTGTACTTTAGTCCTCCTTCTTTTCTACTAACAGCTTCTAAAAAAAATCCCATCACCTCCCCTTTACCTACAGCTGTCCAAGGTCCTTCACTTCCCAGACCAAGTTTCAAACTCCTGTGACATTATCTTTATTTCCATTCTTGGACCAATGGACCGTTATTGTTACACGCTCGGCTGCCTCTACCCTTCCTTGTTGTCCTCTCCCCCATTTACCCACTACACATACACCTTCTCTAGTTTAAGACCAAGTAACCTTTTTTCACGCTTTCCTCGGGGTTAAATGATGTGACCTGTAATAACCAAACATGTCACGTGCTCGTGTTGCAGCAAAGATATGGCAAGCTTATGTTGGAGCGGCGCGGGAAGGAGCACTCAATGCGACTAAAGCAACCAGGTGGGACAACAACCGTCAGCCGCTGTACTGGGTGAATGGAGTGAAAGTGCCCACGAAGGAAGTCAAGAGTTGGTGGGCAAAAAAAAATCCTTCCAATGCACAGGGTAGGGAAGCGTGCATGGAAATAACAAGTGGAGGCTGGAATGACATCAAGTGCACTACAGTTATTGCCTTCATTTGCGAGAAGCTTCTGAACTGATCTGACATGTCCTCTTCAATTGTGATCGTGAACGGCATCGTCATGGTAACAAACGCTCTAGCGCTGCTTTATACATCCCCATGCGCGCACACATACACACGCGCATACTTACTACAATAAATGATCAGATGTTTGATCCAAAAGCGTAGTGAAAATATAAACTACCTAATAGCTTCATGGTAAAATATTTTTTAAATTAATTCCAAAATAAAGAAAGGCATGCTACAGCTTTTATGAGTATATAACAGATGAATGGACATCTTTCGTTCTAATTAATAGACAATAGCTAATTACAGAGTACATTATGTATTGCTTTAAGATGAGGAAAGTTTTAATGAATACCGATTCCCTGCAAAGACCTAACACATTAATACATTTATTTATTTATTTACATGTAGTTTTTTACAAAGTTTAGTTTGTGTTGTCAATTGATTTTCTTGTTTGACAAAGCAAGAACTAAGAGTCTATAGTCTTTAGTTCATTTTGTTTCCAATCACCAGATCATACATGATTAGTCTTTTATGTATTTTTATTTTTATTCTGTGGTGAAAGCAGCTGTCTGAAAAATGTTCAAGGGGTTTCGAAAAAAGTATGAACCCTACATCTACGATAAAAAAATACAGGAAAAACAATTCAAAACAAGAACTAATTCTTTATCTTGCACTTGGATAATTTAGAGTAGATGAGTATTGTTGAAAGAATTTGTGTTTATAATATTTCGTCTAACATCTGTATGGTTGCCTGAAACTTCTACCTGAAAAATATTTTTAAAATGTACAAAACGCTATTGCAAAGTTACAAACCTACTTTTCTCATTTCAAATAAGAAATGTGATGGTCGAGGAGAGTTTATGCATAGACTTCTCTAAAACAAATGTTAAATAGATTGTACTCTAGTCGATCGAGAGTTATGTCCTTTCGCATGATAAGCTACAGGAAGTTAGTTGTCTGTATTTTGTTTTGTTTTCTCGGCTGACCTGTAGTGAGTTTCGTGCCTATTGTTGTTACATAATTATTATATATTATTGGCGCTGTAGTCCTTTTGTTCAGTGATCTGTTTGTCTGCAGAAACTTTGGTTCTGGTGTCAACATTGACTTCCAGTCTTCTTACTTGGTCTGTTTTGACTTTGTAGATGTGCATTACACTATATGTAAACAGATGCTACAACTCTTTATTTCCCCTTTGTATCCTTTGTTGTTTGGTGCTCACAAACAAACAATAAACCACGCAAAGACAAACTAGTAAATTATCTCTTATACTATTATTCTTTTTTTAGGTATCCTCTAGTAGTGTTCCACAATTTGTAAAACACCAGCTGATGTATTTGTTGTATATAATTTTTCTCTAAAACGTTTTAGCAAGAGCTAGATGTTTGATCTATGTATAGTATGTAACATTTTTCTCAATTATCAATGGCTAGATGTAAACAAACCAGCTTCCTTTACAAATTAGGTAAAATAAATAATCATCCTCATCGTCACAGTTATCGTTATTTTGTCAGTCTCTGTGGATTTGTCTACATGTCTGTCTGCGTGCGTGCACATGCGTGAGAGAGAGAAAACAATTACTAACCCTGCCTGTTTTTGACTGAATTCGTTCTTCTTTCTTTTTCTTCTACTCCTGACGCACACAGGTTAAACTTTGTTCATTGTTTACATTCATCTGTTATTTTTCATTGTGCGAAGTTTGTATCATAAGTGCGCATGCGCGAACTTCCAACTAACAGCGAGAGGTTGTTGAGGATGCTCATCTGATCTCTTCGGACTGTCGAGAACTCGAAAATAAAAGTTTAAATACAAGATACGAAAACTGAGGTTTTTATATATCACACACGCTGCTAACACTCACTCATTTGTCTTCACATTAACCTCTTCTTTCGTTCAACACAAAACAACTATGTCTGCCTCGTATGAGACTTGGCTAATTTTAATTATGGAAAAAAATGTGGCAAGTCTTGCTACGTGAAAAATATACAAAATGTAATAGAAAAAATATTTCAAGCGAATCACATTCCACTATTACTTATTAAAAACTCATGACACCCAGAACTAGAAGTTTTTCTCGATTATATTTTCAGGAAAATCTAATAGAAGAAGCCACCTCTTGTGGACAAATGTTATAAACACTTGGGGATCCTGGTCTCTCTGTATTGCCAACTCTTTGGCCAAAAGTATCTCCTTCTAGTATGAGTGGGTCTATGGTCATTTACTGTGCTTAAAAGTTGCTAAATTCACTTATTTCAGACAGTTTTACTTGTAAAAACATGTGCAAAGAGTTTCTGGTTTCTTAGCAAGCCACATCTTGGCAAGTTTGCTGATTATTACAAAGTTAATAATCCTAATCTGTCTGTTAAAGTTTACAGTAGTTGCTTCATAACTCAGCACAATATTTTAATTAAAGATTTGGTTCTCTTTTCCAAGTTTTCATGGTGGACACATTTAAGATATTGCATAACATAGCAACAGAACTGGTCTTTGTCATATGAGAATAAAAGACTGACGAACGAGATAATAGATGTCTAGAAATCAAGAAAAGAAAAAATATAGTTGAATGATATATAGCAAACACGTTTGTTCCATTTTCATCGAGAATTTTGATATGGAAAAAATTCTAAGTTGACCATGTGTGCTAGGGTCAAGCTGGACTGAAAAGAGTGAAGCCAATAAGATGCTCGGTTTGTTCCATGGCCTTCTTGATCACTCCGAAACCTCTTGCGACTAAACTCTCAGACTGAGTGACAGATCAGCCTAGAACTTTTTCACAGATAAATGGTTTGGAGGCAACGCATTGCACGTCATTCCATTTGCCATCCCAGATTTCCACACATCCTTCGTTTCCGCCTGCATTGTCAGGATTTCCAACATGCCACATATCCTCAGGGCCACCGAGAGCGACTTGCACTCCATTCAACCAGTACAGTGGATGAAGAGCATTGTCCCAAGTGCTTCTGTTGTCAGTTAGGACTCCTTCTCGCGTCGCTCCGATGAACGGCTTTGGGGTCGGGCTGGCTGTAAGTGTAACCACAAAGATGATCAACAATTTCAGCATCATTGTACTTGTTTGTTTCCAGGCACATATAATAGCATACGAATGTTTACTGAGAGAGCTTAGTCTGCTCAGATGTACATACCTGTATCTGCCAGGTACGCGACAACAGCTCTGTGCTTGTCTCCCGTGTCCAGTACGACTACCCGTGCGCCGACACTCGCACAGTTTCCGTACGCGTAGTGAAAGGTCGCTGTACTTGAATAAAACTTGATGCACATGCGTTGTCTGCGCAGCCACACGTACCCGTCACGAGCTGGACAGGCCGCTACAAACATTTGTTAAAAAAATTTCCCCAAGATTACTCCTTGTGGGACATTGTTGAAGACACTCCAAACAGTTTGGTTTGGTACTTTTTAGTAGTTAAAAAAAATAATAAAAACAAAAATAAAAACATATTTCGTCGATAGTATCATTAATTCACAAATACGGATCAGGAGTAGAACTTTAAAATATTTATGGCGACCCAGTTTTTTCTCAGTTTTTCTATCCTCTATCGGAATTATTGACTGACATAACAGTGTCAACAATGTTTATTGTCCGAGAATCCAATATTACTTCTTAGTATTTATGTGCTTAAGAAAGCGTTTTAGGGCAAGCATCAAATGCACCTACATAGATGTTCATCAATAGAAACTTGCAGGAACAATACAAAACAAACAAACAAACACTAAGTTGACCAAGAAAGAGTTTTTCTCACCATCAAATGTGCGCTAAAAGCACCCCACTAAAATAAAATTACAGAAAGCATGGTCTGAAAACAAAAGTACCCTGGGTTTCCTGTAGTGTTGCCACTCATGTGAAGAAGGCCAATGCCATTAGCGAAGTCGATGAGGTCGGCATAAAGACCACTGCATTGAATTGTCGATTAAAACAGTTCCTGCTTCATTATGCTGCTGAAAAGTTATTATGACACTTGTATGGGACCTTAAAGCACAACTCCACAGACAGAAACATCTTTGCATCCACACAACTGCTGTAGGAGCAAACGGTCCTTGCAAGATCAGCCTCTCAGAGAAGCACAGTGTCAGTCATGTCAGACCCGCCCTAAGCTCCATGTGACATTCCAACATCAAATTCTCTACATGTAGAGCATACAGTGTGTGACACTCAGGTGACACCTACCTTAACACCCATGTTTGCACACTCGACTGCTTTGCCATCACACGATGTTACTCGCTGGACTGGCATCTTACTTCACATCAATAACAGGAGATATTTCTAGCTGTTTAGACGCACTTGGTGCACCATACAGGCAAGTCTGGCATGAACTCAGTCTCACTTGAGAAAAGAGCGCTTTACCCATGGCCTACTGACTTCAATCCCGCATTCTATCGCCTGAACAACTAGTAAACAAAGCTGTTCTCCATCCGAAACGGAAGTTAACTTTAAAACTACCGCTTATGTTCTCCATATGGGGCAAATACATTGCAGGTAAAATGCAGTGAACTTTGAACAAAGATTTCTTTAGGATGAGGCAATGTATGCCATGCGTGGGCACGGGGAACTATTGGCCTTCTCTTATACTGCTTTTTTTGTTTCTGGCAGTGGCAGATTGACAGAAATATTATTTTTAATCTAAAAATCAAACATACCACTAGACGGCATTAAACAACACAACACATAAACAGAGAAATAATACATAGACAGGTAATAAATTCAAATATATTTCTATGTAAAGATATTACTGCGCTATTCATCTGCTTCTTTGACTTTCCTGGTTCCTCTTCCATGAAGGAACCATCAGGGGCACCACTCTCTCTTTATCTCTCCCGGATTGGGTATTTTTCTATGTGTACCTTCCCCTGTAGTGTCAACCCCTCCCTCCAGTTGCAGTTACTGTGTATATAGCATCCAAAGGTATGTGCGCACATATATATTTGATGATAACGATTACTATAATCTCAAGCATACATAAGAATTATCCGACATAGCAGCCGCCTACATAATAAAAAACATACATTACAAACATAACATAACCAATGTCATAATGTTTCCAGTGACGATTAATACTGATAATAAATTTTCAAAAAATGTGATTTTTCCAGAGCTGAGCGAAATAGCACGGTAGTCAAAATATTTTGAGAAATACTGTTGGTGCATTCAAAACACAAAGATTTATCACATGAGTTAAATAATCTGGAAAAGCTCGGAAACTACTGAAAATACTTTACCAGAGGTTGCCCGGAAATATCTGGCACCTGCAGACGGTTGGCTTCCAAGTAGATTTGCAAAGACGAACTCATACAGAAGACATCTTCCTGTCGCCGGAAGGAAGAAGAATGAAGAACATGACGAGTCTGAGGTGCACAGACATGCGCATTGACGCACACTAGCTCCTGTCACCTCTGCGCGTGACAAACCATTAATGATGACGACGTTATCTAAGTGTGGGTCACGTGCCCAAGTCACGTTCACGTCACTGAAAACAGGCACAAGAATGATAGTACATTATTTTGGGCATTCGTTTAGAGAAAAATAGTTCATTTGATATCAACTTGTATTTATGACAGTCTTATTAATTTTTTACTGTAGTTTACCTTGGTATATCTATCAATCGTTGGGTGTGTACCTCAGCTTTCTCTCTAACAAAACTTATTAACTAATCGAAGAGAGAGATATTTTACATCTAGACATCATTTAAGACCATTTCCCGGCAAAGCATCCAGCCCTGTAAGCAGATGCCACATGAAGAGAAAGAACAGCGTGACCGAGACGAGATCTGAACCCAAGACAACCAACCCTCACTGCATTGGTGACAGGCGCTAGCCGTTGAGCCACAGGACCGCCTGTTAACTAATCAAAGATTGTTTCATGTTGAAATTAAAAATAACTGTAAATCTAACTTTTACTAAGAGATAAAATATTAATAATATATTGGTAATACCATGTTCCAGTCATTGATCTCAAAAATGTCGTTGATGTAAAAAACAAAACAAAACTAAACAAAAACAAAAACAAAACAAAAACAAATAAGCACAACGATTCTATCACCAAATTAGGTGAACAAAAGTTGTGTATATATATACAAATATGTATTCATACACTTATAAATATGTGCATAATGCACACGCTTATACGTACAGAGCAATAAACAATTGACTTAAATATCGTATTATTAAACATATTTTTTTAAATATGCCAAGAAAACAATGCCTTACTTTACCTCTGGACGAGCCAAGTCGTAAATATGCAGGCAAAGATGATGGACACGCTCCAAAATCTGAGTGGCTTCTGGTCCATGATGTCCGAGGCTAAAAGTATTTTTTAGAGTTTCTTGTTTGCTTTCCTTTTCTCTCTAGTTTGTCCCGCTATGTACCGCCTCGCGGAAATGGATGGTTTATTCAGTCACAGTAAACTGTGAGCGCAAGTCAACAGGGTTATACGACCATCCATGTCCTGCGAGACAGTAAGGAGTTAGAAAGCAGAGGGGACAACACACAGGTTGTCATCGACTGAAAATGCTCATCAATAGTCAGAACAATTGCTGGCATGGCCACCATGATAATACATCGCGTCCTGCATTATTTTGCCTCCTCTACCACTCACAGTATGGACTGGTGAACCTTCATGCCCGTCACCGATACAGCAGGCTGGTCTGCTCATACACAAAGTCTTTGTTTCACACTTTGATTTACAAGCTGTCAGCATTAAAAAGGTCGACAAAACAAAGAAAAATCAATCCTCTCTTGATTTAGTGGCAGTTGCAGCAGTCTCTCTCTGTCTGTTTGTTGTTTGTCTGTCTGTCTGTCTGTCTGTCTGTCTGTCTGTCTGTCTGTCTGTCTGTCTGTCTGTCTGTCTGTCTGTCTGTTTGTGTGTGGTCTCGGCCAGAAGAATTTAATCCTATCATGCCGTTAGTAACCCTATGACTTTTCTAGGAAAAACCACATTATCGTTTTAACTGTTTTTCTGAAGAATTTTATTATACTAAAACAAATGAAGTGCATGTTATGAATTGACATATGAATTCGCAGTGCCTAAACAAAGAATGTGACTAAACCGGAAGCTTTGTAAAAGCATGCCTCGTTTTAGTAGTTAACTGGAAAAAAATCGTCTGCCAGCAGTCCAGTAATTACAAGCAGAAATTAAACCATTCAAAGGTGGATGCTACGGATTGGTAAGCTGGCAGGCAAAAGTTGATTTTAAGAAACATGAGCTGGACTTAGGAAAAATAAAGGCAAGGAACAGGTAATGAATAAAGTGTTCAACGGTGATGAAAAGATGTCATGGCCATCAAAGATGTCCTTGTATCTGTTGCAGGAGATTTGACCACTGCCTGTATCGTCTGGCACCGGAATATTCTCCTCTTTCGCTGAATCCGGTGATTAACGATGACCCTCCCAACGGCATCATCATCGGGCGGGTCAAGTTCATGGCTGACACAAAAGAATTCACGTGTCACGGAGTCAAGTTTGTTGATGGAAATGCCGAAGACAACATAGATGCAGTATGAAGGAGAACAAGACTACTAAAAACTTCCAGTGCTCTTTACCTAGTTTTCTTGATCAGTAAGACCTTTATGTCTTCGAAATGACATGTTTTGCATCAAGATTCCCCAGAAACTCAAGTGTTTGTGATATAAAACGCTAATAAAAAAAATAACAACAAAGAGACACATAGCTAAAATCAAGACAATAATAAACAGAATTAAATAATAATCTTCTCGCATGTTTGCTCGGTTCCAGTCCAGCAAAAATAATTTAAAACTTCTCAACTGATCACCCATTTGTGTGCTGATATCGTTAAACTTTAAAAAAAAGTATCAGAAAAATCCACTTTCTTGGTAATAGGGTGGATCTGTTGTTGTCACGTGCAAATGGACATCCACAACAGATCAGTTCAGAACCTTTTCACAGATGAAAGAATTGTGGTAGTCGCAAGGCGCATCATTCCACTCTCCATCAAAGATTTCCATGCACCCCTCCTCTTCGTTTACGTTGTCCGGATTTCCAGGTCGCCACATAGCATCAGGTCCACTGGTGGCCACCATCACTCCATTCACCCAGTACAGAGGATGAAGACTGTTGTTCCAGCTCCTGCTGCCATTGAGTGCTCCATCTCTTGCCGCTCCAATGAAGTGGCGAGATGTCTGAGTGTCTGTAACATCAGTGACACATGGTGTGATCACCTAGAACATTGTTCACACTCTATTAAAGGAAGGTTTGTCAGCTGAGATGTACTTACCTCCATCATCCAAATACACGACAACAGCTCTCAGCTTGCCCCTTGTGTCCAGTACAGCCAGCCTTGACCCCACATGAGTACAGTTTTCATTGGCGCTGTAGAAGGTCGCTGGACCTGAATAAACCTTGATGCACGTGCTTTGTCCACGTATCCACACGTACCCCTCATGAGCAGGACAGTCCGCTGTCAGACAGAAACAATGGTTGTGTTATTTTCAATAGATGTCTGTTTATCGTCTGAACACAACCTGCATCAGTGATCTTTTGCTATGAAAAGAGTTTGAAGTTTTGGAGGACTTATAAAGTTCAACTGTCTTTTATATTTATGCATAAAAATTGGAGTCCGAACACCAGTGACAGGATTGGTCATCCTGTACAGGACCTGCTTTGTCCCAAAACAGGTGTAAGTGGCTGAACTCGTAATCTACCATATTAAAATATTATGTGTTTTCCAAATGACCAGCTTATATATGCTTAGAGATGAGTGCAGTTACAGAAGAAAGAAAAAAAAACCAGTTAAGACAAAGAAAATTTGCGATCCTAAATTTCTTAGCAAATATAGAGAAATTAAAGGAAATACTAAATTAACAGATAGCTTACCCATAAAACCGATGTAACAAATAAACCCAATTTACTAAACCTTGATCTTAGCTAAATTAAACACGGAAAAATATTGTTTTCTGAAAGAATACAATCCCACTACAAAGACATCATACGTGGTGCCAGTCCATCAGGCACAGAATAAAGATCGTAAACAGAAAAGAACTGATGACCTGCTCTCTCACGTGACTCAGACGATGAGTCCATTCCCTCAAACTACGTTTAGATACACTTCGCATATCCCACTGTATCCCAAATCTTTCAAAATATCTTTCTAAAACACTTTACACTCATTTGACTAATTCTTATTCTATAGACTAGATAGTACAGACTCTAAACATAATAAATTTGAAAGAATATGGTCCCTAAATTTTTGTAGACACAACCAGGAGGAAGTTTTTAAAGAATTTTACTTTATTTACACACTTACAATTATCAGCCGTGAAATATCTTGCACCTGGAGAACACTGGCTTCCGTTAGGGTTTACAAAGACCATCTCGTTCAGCAGACATCTTCTTGTGGTTGGAAGGAAAAAAAAGGAGGAACACGATAAGCGTGCGCCGCACAAAGATGCGCAGTGAACCACACTGTCTCCAGGTAGTTCTACATGCGGGTAGACTCTCCCCTTGATGATGTCATCTAACCTCCGGTCACGTGTCCAAGAGAAGTCAATTTCACTGAAAATTGGAAGAAATTCTTGTTTTTGGATGCTTAATAGATTCATAATGTTCAGTAGAATAAATTTTTAAAAAGGGAAAGAAATCATTTCCATCCAATAAAAAGAAATAAAGAACTTACAGCTTTTTTTACTTACCTCATGTATGCAATTGCTGTTGTTAACATCAAGACAAAGGTCAAGCTCATTTTTCTGGACATGATGGATCCTGCACAGCGGAGTTGGCCACAATGGCTTTTTGTTTTCTAACCTTTTGTTACTTTTTCTAATATATTCTCCTTTCGTTTTTGGTTAATTTTTTAATAGGTTCTTCTTGCTGTCTTGTGAGTTCTGTCTGTACCAGTGTCCACCACACGACAGAAAGAGTTCTCAAGTTGACTTAAACAGTATTATTAACTCCAGCTCCACATATTCCGTCTCACCCTCGCCGACACCCACCTGTATGTTCGTGGTCGTAGGCCTTGTGACAATGTAGAAACTGCTCGGCATCCCCTTGGTCCTTCTACACTAAAGTTATGCCAAGCAAGCACAGTATTGAGAGAGGACAGCCTTTATGTTTGGAACAACAATCTTTTGTGGGATCCCGTGACCACTCTCCTGTACACAATCATTGTAGACAGAAACCACTCGGAGATGGCTCATTGGCCACCTTTGAGACTTTCATGAAATATCCTTGGCTTCAATGCTGCCTCGTAAACCAATTCAATTGAGCTTTTAAAAGTAGTACTTCAATACACTCTTTATTTGAGGTGACTGACCTGTACTTGGTATAATACAAGCATTAGGCCTGTTTATCTGAAGCTTGTTTCTCGAAAGCTTGAAAAGTCTGCTAAAGAAACAAAAGGTAAAGCACTGTTGTCCTTCAGAGACATTTCTATAGTCTTTGTGAGAAACTGAGTTGTTTCTGTGATCGTGTGTCTTTTATTCGTATGTCGAGTCCTCGTGTTCCTCTGCCAGATTAAAAAAATATTGTGAACATGGTATTTTTTCGTGATTGTTTTCCTTTACCTGACACCCGATTTTTCTGAGTTTTTAAATGGAGACTTAGCCGTATTTGAAAATACCAAGGTGAATAACCCTTCAATCTGATCTCACTTGTAATCGATGTTTTATTGTTCCCCTTTATTGACGTGGAAGTCCCACACGTTGGAGAGAGGTTTGAAAGACCATCTCCATAGTTTTTTTTATACAAAGAAGTACCTTTTAAAATGATGTAAAACATGAGTACAATGGAGGTGTTTCGCTGGCTGCTGCTTGCAGTTTACCTGTATGAGAATCTGAAAGGAGTAGATGTTCAGGAAGTGAGTCTCAGGCTACAGAATTAAGATAAAACTCTTGTGTCGCAGTGAAGAAAAGATAACCGCAAAATGTTTAACAGTTTAAAAGTCATAAGTAAGTGCAAAATAGTGCAGACTAAAAAGTCTCATTTTCATGTCTTTAATAGCAGTATGATTATTTTATTAGTTTGATATACCTTGCCTAACGTAAGTAACATATAATGTATCCAAAATAAACTCAGGTTTTGGATTGTGTACAACATGGTTGAATCAGTGAATTATGTGCGGTTTCTTTATATATGACAGCTGCAATAGTTTTAACTACAAGCTTTTATTTAATAATGTCCATGGTTACTGTAAAGCGCATTGAGTCTTGCTGTTGTCAGAGAAAAGTGCTTTGATGACGACGACGACGATGAGGAAGAGGAGGAAGAGGAGGATGAGGATGATGAAGATTACTCAGCCAATAGGGTGTTGTCCATACCTTTTTCTCTGTTGTTGTTACCATATCAAACCGCTTTTATTTTCGCTTATTTGCCATTGTTGCCGGACGCACAGCTTCTTTTCGTGCCGTCGGAAGCAGCTGTGTGTTAACATCCTCTGGTTTGTCTGGTGACCATTATTCATGTGCCAGATTATCGACATCTAAATGGTTCCACGTGACCATCATCTGCCTGTATGTGTGTTGAAATCCAGGCTGTCATGTAACCTAAGCCTGGTTGTAATTCTCGCTGAAAACTTACCAGGATGGACCCAAGCCACCTCTACTCCTTCAGATGTTGTCTTGTTCTCTAAAGACATCAGCTTGTATTTCCTGTTAGCTGTTGTTCTCGGCTACATGGATGCGAATAAATAAAATTACTCCCGTGCTATTCCTTTATTTCTGCCTTTAAAACTCTCTATGAGTCCAGACGATTGCAATGAAGCTAAAGGACACTTTTCTTTTAGATATTTAATTAAACCTGTAAACTCTACAGTATAAAATTTTTGGACACTATATTTATGAAATACCTTATTTCTTTGCGGCCGTCAACATTTGCACCAAAACAATATTCATTATCATCTTATTCCTAAAGTGAAACAAATAAGAATATGTGATATGAGGGAAAACATTGAAAGGTTTCCCTCAAATAAACTGGAGGTACACTCAGATAAAAAATAATTTTCTCAAAGCTGCAGCAAGTACAGAATTCACCATTCCAGAAAAAGCGACATAAGCACAAATAAATGTCTACAAAATGATAACAAGAAAGTTTAGATATTAATATCTTTAACACATATCCTCACAAAGGAAGGTATTGGCAAATAAATTAAAAAAGTAAAGAAATACAACCTTGTAAACTTCATAAACAATTCTCGGAGGAGGCAAAGAACGTAAGGAGTGAGTCATCATTCATTATTATGATTTAAGTACAAACATTTCTATAAGAAATAAAAAATAGTAATAACGAGTTTTATATCCTTTTGTTTATATAAAAAAAGAAACAGCTGAATTCATTTAAACTAAGTTTTTGTTCAAATATGCTTTTGTTTCAACGATAAAGACATTAATCCTCACAATGCTTAGTGAAACTGTTCCAGACATAGGTTACATAGACGGTAGATGAAACACAAAAAAAAGAATTAAAGGGTTAAGTAACTTGTATCAAAAACAATAATATTTTGCTATAACATCTAGTGGAAGTCTGCTTAACTCACCAAGTACCAGCAGTGCTTTTATTCATCAAAGTTAAACAATAATAAGGACAGAAAAGAAAGTAATAAACCCTTTTCTATTGTAAAACAGCTCCATCTACAACAGACAACAAGTCTGAAAAGAGGGGTCAATGTCCGAGCTTTGGTCACTGGACACGATGACAAGTTGTGATGTACACCGGGACATGAAGTCAAACTGAATGCTTGTTCGCTCATTCAAGTCTGGTCTCAGAAACTTCATGTCCACCCCTTGAGCTGTGCTCTGAAAACCTCGAGGGTCTAAACACACGATGACTTTTCTCTCCAGACCACGAACTAAGTCTCCACACACCACCCACACCAGATCACTGCGAGCTGTGGCCACGTCCTCCACATCACTGTCCTTCATCACTTGGAATGGAATACCCGCTTCTGTCAGCCCCTGCAACATACCCGCTTTCTCACAAAGGTCGTCAGTGGACAACACCAGAACGTCTCTCCACATCAGGTTCGGTGGTGTTGTGCTGGTGGTGGTGAGGCCAGCGGGTGTTGGTGTTGGTGCGGCAGTCGCTGTTAACATTCAGAATGGATCCATGTATGATTTATTAATGATCCAACATCGATACAAGCAGACGTAATCAACGATATCCAAAAGTATTCTAACCTACTTGTTATTGTTTGTAATGTTAAACTGTTTAACCAAACTTTTCCCGAGTACCTATACCTACCCGGAACACCAACACGGAGACTGTGGAGGACGTCAGCCACTTGACAACCACACGTGACACAATCACCTGGCCAATCATCTGAGTGCCCCTCACCTCCATGATAAAGTTTTGTGACTGGCGGACCGTCTGTGTGGTCGGGTACCCCACGCTCACTGTACGAGGAGACGATGAAGGAACGGATCTGGACATCCTTCTCCACTTCTCTGGCGACTGCGGGGGGAAAGCGGAGGGGTCTGGTGACACTCTCCAACTGCCAGCCGGAGGGAGTGCTTTTATTATAATAACTCGACGCCCACAGATGAAGACGAGGCACCCGAGTCAACAGTTCTTCACAAAAAATCCGAAAGTATTCTGACCTGTCATGCACAAAATGACAATAATCACGAAGTGAAAAAAAAATATTGTTGAAAACACAAAAACGCATATTTATAGAAAAGTCAGTAAAGTTATTTTAGGGTTAATATGATTGTAAATGAGGTGTTCAGTTTATTTATTTTTCCAGATAACTTTACCACCAACTTGTAAAATGGCCAAATGCTTGTAATTGTAAAGAAAAGTTTCTTGTTGCCCCTTTAAATTTCGATGATCATACTGAATAAAACAACAAAAAATTGCATTTCAACTGCATTTTATTTTTTAAAATTTTATTTTTTTGTGTGATTGTTTAAATCGCAAATGTAAGAAAGCAAACTATTTTGGCATTTGTTTGCCTGTGTGTTTATGTTGTCTAATCTTCAGTCCCATGAATACCGCGAAGACAGCTTACATGGGGTACAGAGCAGTTGCACTTACACAATTGTTCTACCCGCTTCATCAGTGATGACGTACAAAAGTCCGTTGTTGGCTTTCTGTGACAAGTCGACCACTGCCTGCTCCACCTCTTCCCCATCTCTAAAGTCATACTGCAGCAGGTGAAGCTGTCCAGGTGTCGCCGCTGCTGTCTGTCTTGTGTTCACTGTCTGCAGCAGCAGGTGGTACAGCATCATGCACGCTGCCCGACCTTCAGGACAGGTATTGAGAACAAAGACCTCGAAGCCATTCAGAAGCCATTCTGTGCCCATCAGCTGCAATAAAACGGTTTTACCTGTGCCAGGTGGTCCGGCCACGAAGAGTCTGGGAGGCGCCGTGTTCAGCAGGTGAACCTGCTCTGGGAAGAGTGTTATTTGAGCGGTGTACCACTCACCTGTACACCACACGGCCTCACTCAGGGTCTTGACAGACATGCGTGGAGGACATGTGCATGGAAGAGTCACTGTGGTTGCAGGACCACAGAATCTGTTACAATGAGAAAATGACTGGATGTACCTAAACATGGAAAAAGAAATAACGTATTCGCATTCTAAAGAAATAATCATTCTATCAACTATACGTTTAGCTTCTTCCATTTAAAGCATTTTATAGACAAGGGATATTGCAGACGATATCTTTCGTATTCCCACCTGGCTGTTAGTGTTCTATAAATATCATAGGTCATGTGACTGTTAGGTCCAGCGCCAGCCACACGCCGTTGCCACCAGTGTCCGAGTTCCCCCAGCACGTGACTGCTGACGTCCCATGGTGCCTTGGGGTCGGACAACTGATCAGAGCACAGACACAGACCAGTGATGTCAGCGGGGTCAGCAGTACCGAGACACCGACACAGGTCCTATAACAGAGTCCAACAGAAATGAATATATATATATATCTAGTTAATTATCCTTTTTTTATACAAATGGCCTTAGCAGAAACATTAATAAGTTATTAGATGTATATGCAAGACATAGTGTTAAGTATAAGACAAATTACAAAATTAAACATTACATGTTACCTGAGTAAGGACAGACACACAAGAGATGGCCTGTTGTACTTGATGAGCCGTGAGGTTGGGTAGTGCAATCGTCTTAGTGATCCGCAGACCAGAGGAGATGTCGGACACCAGGTGAGACAACATGGCCTCCGCCTTGTCCAGCTGCGAGATTGCCTGTTTGATTTTTTTCCGAATGTTTTTGTCAATATCTTGTTGAGACATATTTAGGTTCTGTACATTGTCCCCAAACGACTTCACTTCAATAACAATGAAGCCGTAGTGTCGATGGATAAGAAGGACATCAAAGTCTCCCTGTTTCCAGTTCCGCGGCAGAGCAGGAGGGAGACTGGCGGGTTGGGGTAGCTGGGCAGCAGCTGCATAGTAACAAGGTTCACCCAGGTACTGTCCGAGCTGAAGCTGGGTCATTCCAACTAAAACTTCTCCATTCTGTTCAGACATCTTCTGCAGGCAGAACAAAACCCTCCTCATGGCTGAATCGTCCCTGACATCACTGTCCTGGAATAGAACGGTCTGAGGAGTGAAATGCTTCGCAGCAACTGGTGAAATGCCGACGGTCTGGCTGGATTTTACAAGATGAGAATTTTGAGCTGTATGGGAGTTTGTCTGTGGCAAAGCATTAAAAGATATTCTGGGCTCAAGTAGTACGGAAATTGGAACATCAGAAGCTTCCCTCAGTTTGACTCCGAACAGTTCCAGGTCATTTAATGCTTCTTCAGCTCCTTCCATTACAGACCAAAAAAACTCCGTTTGTGAAGCTATTTTGTCTGTATCTTGGAAAATGGAAATGGCAAGCTTTTGATGGATTGAATCCCAATGTGATTGCTGTATATAAAAATGGTTTTTTAGATTGAAAATAAGCCCTGCATCTTCTATTTCTTTCCGCGTCTGGAAGATTGCCTTCTGAAATGGTGTTTCACCAACAGCGGAAAAACGGACATTCCGTGCCAAATTAATCAAAATCTCTTGTGGGTTCCCATGTTTAAAGAGCCAGCCAGCTTCAGTCATTCTCCGACGAACTTCGAGCTTCCTCTGTGTGGCTGCATCGCCGTCGTCGCTATTTTCAGTGGAGGTCGAGGAAAGACTGGAGGCCTCAGCAGAGGTCGTTGATAAAATTGGCTTCTCATCTGTTTGTTGGTTCAAATCCCATCTTGTCCAATGTTGGGTGACACTAGAAGGTAGGTCCTCGACTAGGTGCCATTCTCTTCTCGCAAAATTATAAAACGCAACCACTAGATGCATCATCTTAATAAAGGGCGTCTCATCCAAATGATCTCCGTACTTCTTGTACAATTTTTTCATGTGAGAGTACACCTGCCTGATTGCTTCATTGTGTTTCATGCTTCTTCTTTTTATGACATCAGGATGAATCAGAAAAGTCTGATTGTCAACTGAGGTTACTTCATTCGCTGGTCGATGAAGTGCTGAAATAATCAAGATAGCCTCAATCCACCCCAATTTCTGGACAGGGTCATCTTGCTCAGGTGTTTGACCAACAACAGAATCTGGCAGAGAAGCTTGAGTACCAGCAGCAGTTGCGGTCATCGGTGGCTGGTTGGACTGAGCGGCCTGTCCAGGTGGTGACTGAAGGACCAGGACATCCTGACTAGCTGCTGTCTCTTTGGTCATCGGCACGCGGTTGAAGTAGACGGGAGGAAGAAAGTAGGATTGAGAGTCGAGATTGGGAAACGCATCCTCAACCCAGTGTAGCCAGTGCAGCTGAGCTTTAGCTGATGTGATTACCTGTGCAACACAATACTCATTTTGATAAATGTTGCCTCAGATGTGCAATCAGTCTACTGACAAAAAAATCTGGGATATTTAGGAAATTATCATCTTTCAGCAATGATCAGAAAATTCCACTTAAGGTGGTCATAATCGTAAAAGATAATAAGCTGAAGAAAAGAAGCAATCGTTCTTGACAAAAATGTTTTAACCATTGGGTCTGTTATTATGAACGAGTTCAGAGGTCAGCAAGTGCGTCAGATGATTGCTTTAAATGGGAGTAGAAAGTTTTAATAAGTATGACCAGTGTTGTTTTTATGGATGAGTGATATTATTTGAAACTTATTAATACATTCTGTTTTACAAACCTGAGGGTCAGTCTTCTGACTTATAATATTGACTCCTGCTTCGATCTGGGATGGGGTACCACAAACGACTGCAATCTTAAATCCCTGAACAGTTGACGGGGGAGGGCTAAACTGTACATCAGCACCTGAATTCTTCTTGATCTCACCTAAATAAACCATTCTTTTGCATTATTGTGACAAGCGTTTAAAAAAAGGTGATGACAAGGACACAACAAGGATCTTCAATGAGAGAGAATGAAGTTAAAAATTGTGCGGCAAGGGGGTAAGTAAATATTTTATTAATGAAAATTTCCAGGATTAGAAATAAAAAAGGCGTCCTTTAAACAGGCTTATAGGAAATGTGTCACAGCCATATCTATAGCTTAATAAGGGGGGGGGGATTTGGTATTTTACGCCGTGTCAGCAACTGAGGCTATATCACGGCAAGCAGCCAGCCCTGTAAACAGATGCCACGTGCAGAGAAAGAACAGCGTGCCCGAGACGAGAAATGAACTCTGGGCAGCCAACCTTCACTGTATTGGTGACAGGCGCTAACCGTTGCGCCACCGGACCGCTCTATATAGCTTAATAAAGAAAACACAAAAGAAAGAAACAACTAGTTCATGTATATTGATGTTTTCTGTAATGTCTGCCGATACGTCATATTTAAGCTATTGAAAGGGTTAGGACTGGTTTGGAATTCTAGACCTTTGATAGGACAGTTGTTTTTGTATAGCTCAAGCACACAGTGAGAACTCTGAATCAAATACAAGCGTTTCCCACTGACCACACATGTAACTTACCTATGTCAAGATGAGAGGCCTTCTTATCACATATGCTAAGATAAATTTGCACCCTGCGATCATCGCCACATGATCCTTCATCATGCTCGTCTACATGACTTGGGTCCTGCTGGAGAAAAACTCTTTAAGGTATCAGGGGCAGTTGGTAAAGAAATTGTGTGATGTAGTCACAATCAACTCTGATTTTTGTCGGTGGACCAGATGGAAAAAAATATGGTAGTGACTTGTAGACAAATTATATAACACATATGAGATGAATCAATTAAAAATTATTTTAATGTATAGACAAAGTGGAAATTAAGCTATTGTCTCGTTGAAGTGGATAACTAGGCAGCCATTATACACAATCTGGGCAAGGCAATTCTGTTCTTTATAGAAAAGGCATGATATTTTTTTATAAATGAATAGGTTGTAACACCTTTGAATTCTTGAAAGTAATCATGACAGAGTGTTATAATTAATAAAACATTTCTTTTGTAACAATTTATTGTCTTCGTTGCCTCACCTGTTGTGAAGCAGAAGGCAGATGAGCAGACATATCTGGTAGTTGATTCTTCAGAACACAACCAGATCTGAAAGGTGTAGTGTTTCTGAAGGAAAAACGGAATCATCCTTTGAACGTTGTTCAGTGATGCATTCTGGGGCTGCGAACCATTAGTCGCAATATATGAACTACCTCTCTCTGTCTCTCTCTCACACACACACGCAAATGTCATGTCTGTAAACAGGTGTGGTGGCAAACCAACCCAAAGCGATGACATTTAAATGATGCATTGATAATAAATTTAACCACCACACCATCAGGTCTTCCCTATGCCAGCAAAGGGCGATGTCTACATTACAATATCCGCATTCCTAATAACTTACTGCATTGTAAACACACCTTCATAAATCCCCCTTTAAGTCCTCCCTTTATGATTTAAAAAAAAAACAAACACGGAATTTGGACCGACCTGAATCATTTACTCCTTCATCGTTCGAAAGAGTTTCCCTCCTGCCGATGAGCTACTTTCTTCCTTTATTACAACAGAACTCGGAAGAAAACGAAGTGTCGCATCAGTGACTTTCCCACAAAGCATATTCTTTAAGAAAATCCACTGTCAAGTGATGGTAATGTACATGGCTGCTTGATAGTCAGACAGGCTTTTATATAATGTGGATCATGAACTTTACGGCTCGAAAACTAGTCAAGCGTATCTGGAGCTCGTAAAGCTTTAAATATTGTGATGCTAACAAGACCATCCATCACATAGCAAACGTTGTCCACGGAGAAGATACGGACCCAGCGAGGTGTGGTCTCACCGTGACAGACATTTAGTCATCTCCACGTGCGTAAAGCTCATAAAAAATACAACAGACAATAGCAAACAGGATGCGTCCAGACCAGGATCCATAATGACAGCGAATTGGAGCGGAAAGTTCAGGATGGGAGGAGACAAAAAAGAAACAGTAGAACAAACTTAACCAACTGTCAAGTTTTTAACAAAAGGAACGAATGCGAAACATTCATGCTATGTTAGTTTAGTAGGGTAAACAAAAACTCAGCAATGAGTTTGAGTGATTACTGAGGGAGATCATGGCATAGCTTGAGGTCAGATGGCCAAAGTTCGGGAAAGAAGCAAAGGACAAAGTCAGGAACACTGTCACATAATGAGTCATACTTACTGCATGCGCATTTCTTTACTCAACCCATTAGATGTTTTGCAATCAATTGCATCAAGAGATGACGACTGGAACTGATCATACATTCAGATTGAAAAAAAAATAATACTTACTAAGGGATCGGGTAATTACGACTGGTGTTCGACTTTCCCCTTCAAAAGTTGTCAGTGAAGTGACCTCAGGTCACGAGCGTCAGATAAATACTCGGTGGTACGCCTCGATCCGTAGCGAGTGAGCTCGAGGTGGCGGTGTTCCAAGTAATGACGTCACACGGGGAGAGCGAGGCTGTTGCAACGTGGACAGGATCCTTTTCACGCTTCGGATGTTATGGGGTAATCAAAAGTGGTATCGCCTGACAAGGACATCAATCTAAAACAGGATTTATAAGCGGACATGTCACGAACTCGTTGTCAAATCAGACAAGAAGTGAACAGTTTGACCCTTTTGAAATTCATAGACAGACGTCACTCGGGGTCATGCACGAGAGCGTGAGCAGTCCTCCCCAATTCTGTAGAGTGCTTACCATACACGTGTCTCTCACGAAACATTTCCTTTAGCTCAAAGTAAATTCTCACATAATTTCAGTTGTGAATTAACGCTAATTTTTCTAAACAGTGATTTGTCATACATCGTACACACATCTTAGCTCTATCGTCTGTAGTCAAATCGGTCTCAAATCTTTTTTATCTTTTTTATCACGAGCGCTGAGACTCTGCACCGCCGTGTGTCACCACATGTCTGTCACGTCCTGTAGGCGGGACTGTTGTCTCCAGTTATCACATGACAATCGGTGTCTCAGAGAGGAAGATCAGCCGAATGCAAACAACAATTGTTATTGAATATTTTTGTCTTCTTTTCCTATACGTTTCTTTGCCTTTTCAATCCAATTCTTTACATAGTTACAGTGCAACAAAATAACCAACAATTTTTGAAAGAGAGAAAGGGAGAGGGAGGGAGAGGGAGGGAGAGGGAGAACACTTTATTTGTCCCAGAGAGCGAATCGGAGCAGCTCGATATAAAAACACAAAACATCACAACAAATACGGCCAACTGACTCAACCATTCATATTTCATTCATTCTTACTCTGCACCATTCAAAAGACGCACGGCCGAAACAACGAAAGACAGTCTCAGTATGTTGGTCATGTATACAGGTACAAAGAATTGGCAGCCCGATGGGAGTTGGAAACATTCTCTCGACAGAACGAGCCTGTCATCCATAAAGATTGCAGATCCTTTAAAAAGTGTTTGTTTGTTGTGGTGTCAGCTGCTGTTTACCTCCACAGGTAAACTCTTGTAAAAACAGATACGAGAAGGAAAGCAACTCTCTATGTGCGATCTAGAAAAGAACTGAAGAAAATGCTGGAAGACAGAGAAAAAAAATCATTATCAAAATTGTCTTGCAATGCAGAGTACAGAATACTGAGGTCTCATTGAATTTCTTGCCATCGAGAGACGCAAGCAGGCTGGTGCTATTGTTTTTCTCATAAAGTCGCAGGTAGGGAGGAGTTTCGATCAGTACTCAACCATCTACAGTGCAATGTGATGAGGTGTAGTGTGGAAGCTTTAAATGTTCTCCTTAACTGTGGGATGATTGGTTGTCACCAAGGTGAGACACATATCAACGAGAAAAGGAACAAACTAACAAAGCTTGAAAATATTTTGCCTCAAAAGATAACGGAGGGGAGACTACAAGTGGAAGTTTCATCATGTCCAGAAAAGTGACCAAGACTTTCGCCTTCACCTTCACGATCTGGCTTGTCCACGCGAGGTTAAGTACATCAATTTCGTTTGCAATATTTTAAAAACCCATTTTAATGTTGTCTTGGATACTTATTTTTTCTTTCCAATGCTTGTTTCTTTGTATTTTTCTCGCACCTTTCTTTTCCGTTCTATGGTAGTACCTGTCACTATCACAGTGAGGATTGGAGGTCTTTGTTTCAAATCTCACCTCAGGCACGCTTTTCTTTCTCTGCATGTGGCACATGTTCCCACTGTTTACCATAACTGCACATTTGCTGTCTGCTGGATTTATTATACACACGGTATATATGAGTCAGTCATTTTTGAAAATGTAAAACTCTTAACTAGATAATTCATTCAGATATAATGCCAGCATAAGCTTCGAGCATTCAAAATAACTTTTTCTAATTTAAGCAGTTAAAATACACTATGCTGATTACCTATACATCAAATGAAGGAAAAAAAAAGAAAGATCTGCATCAAAGATAACAAACAGAAATACAAGTAATATTTTGCCATAACGAATTCCGATGTCATACAATATTTTTCTAATGTCCTTTCAGATGTCCATAGAAATTTAAAATAAACCTCGATATAACAAGTTAAATACAGCGAGCTGAAATTCAAGTCCAAAGAGAATTCTGGTATACCGATCTTTCTTGGAATATCACGTGTCAGAGACCGAGTCGTTAGCTTGGTGTCTGTGAAGTCTGTCTGTGAAGTCTGTATGATGAGGTCAGTCAGGCGCGACCAGCATCCAGTCAAGCGTCGAGGTCTCTGAAGCAAAACGTAGCTGGCGCCAAGCTTCTATTGGGTCAAAGAAAGTGGTCAGTCAGGACTAGGCAACATCTGTTCACTGAGCCACCACAGAGACTGGTACAGCATTTGACCAAAAGCACAAGATTTTCAACCAGGCTCGCTGTACTAACGTAGACACCATCGGCATCTTTGTTGTCTCCGTGATGGTCTGCTGACAACTGCTTTCAATGATCTGATCCAGCCTCCAAAAAATCTTATAAAGCGTTCGATATATCAAAAATTTACATGTACAAATAGAAACAAATATGATACATAATTTCAAAACAGTATATTTTAATCAAGCAAACCAATTCCAAGTTTGTTTACATCAGTTTTAAATGTTTAACATTTTTATGATCTTCAGTGAAAGGGATGTTAGGTGGCCACGTGACAGGACATTGGATGACGTCATCAAGGTAGATGGCTACCCACACACAGAGGTGGCAGCGGTCAGCGCCGTTCACTGCGGGTCTCTGTGCACCTCGGCCACCACGTGTTCCTCCTTCTTCTTTCTTCCGACGACAGGAAGATGTCTTCTGAACGAGTTCGTCTTTGTAAAACCAGACGGAGGCCGGTCGGCACCAGGTGCTCGATATTTCAAGCCTGACAATCGTAAGTCTGAATCAACTTAAAGACTTTCTTAATTAATAATTGAAGAAACTCATCGATTGGTGTTTACATAATTCAGTAAGCAGGGTCTAAATCCATGCCTTCAATACGTTTATGATTTTTTTTCACTGGTGTCTGTATGTTAAGTAATTATCTATACCGTTTTGTTTCTCTGATGCAATTTTCTAAAATTAACAAAAATTTTGTTGACAGAAAATAGAAAAATTGTAAGTGGTACAGAAAAGGGTTTCACACTTTAAAGCAAAGCGATCTGAGTAGTATTTTGGAAAGAATAAATAGGGACTGAAAAGATTCGTGAGACCATAGGTGAGACATAATTGCTAGAAGTCACTTATGTTCTACCTGATTGCCTGACACTATGGTCTGTGTTTACAGTAGTTTCGCACAATCACGGGCTATTTAATTAGTTAACTCAAAGAAGAAAATAGTGTACGTTGTCTATTCTATTGTCTTTTCCAACTTTTTTCATTTAATGTAACGACCCACACAAAATTCTCCTTCTATAATAGTACTTGGGACGAAAAATTAACTCTTTCATCCTTTTTTATGTACCAAAGGGCCAGGGGTTTTGATGTAAGCAACCTTTCTTTATCTATCTCTCACACAAACACACTCTATCTCTCTCTTTTTCTCTCTCAAAAAGAAACAGTAAACAAAGTCAACAAATGTACCGCTCCTTAATGAGCTGGGGTTAAACAAATGTCAAGGCTGTGTCTCCTTCATTGTCTTCTGTCTTTGATCAAATGATCCCTGGACTTGTGACTCAGGTTTTACTCGCTAAATCGTGTTGGTAAAACCATGTCAGCTGGGAACTTACATTTACAAATATTTACTGAACGATTCGTAGGTTGTATTTAAAAGTAGAAATTATTATGTCCTTCTGCGTCATCCTTCTTTTCTTTTTTCTGTTTTAATGTAATTCAGGAGAGCACTTAATCATGTCTCATTTTGTGCTTTCTACCTTATTCTAAAATGTTATTTTCGCTTGTACAGTCTATGTTAAAAATGAGTAAAGACACCAAGGTGATAATAAATAACACTCCCATACTTTTTGTTTCCTAATTTTTTTATTTATCTGTAACAGCGGCCTGTCCTTCTGGTGACGGGTACGTGTGGTTGCGCGGACAATGCACGTGCTTCAAGATTTACACCACCACCAAGAACTTCACAACCGCATACGCAACCTGTGCGAGTGTTGGCTCCCGTCTGGCCATCATGGAGACGAAAGCAAAGTTCACAGCTTTTTTAACATATATGGCAGATAGTAGTAAGTGCTTATATACAACACCTTCTGATTACTGCAATTCTACAGCACGTGTGCAATTTATTCTTTTTCAACCTTTCGTTATTTACTTTTTTTTCTGTATCTTTATTTTTTTTTCTTACAGACATATAATTTATTTCTATTATACTTAAGAATTGCCACAGCCCTTAAATTGACTGTTTTGTGGACAGAGGAAGGACTTACAAAGCTAGAGTCGACAAATCACATAGACATAATCACAAATACATAATAACAAATCATATTACATCATCTTACAGACATTACTATTTCGGCGCCATTCCTTGGAGCGGCGCGAGAGGGAGTACTCGATGGCAGCAGGACGACTTGGGACAGTATTCTTCACCCTATCTACTGGCTGAATGGAGTGAAGGTTGCTACAAGTGGACCTGACAACAACTGGTATGGTAAAAACCCTGACAACGCCAACGGGAAGGAAGCATGTTTGAATATCCTTTTCAGTAAATGGAATGATGTGTTTTGCGGTGTTAACAGAGGATTCTTCTGCGAAAAGGTTCTACCATGCGACTGAGTGACTACAGCACACACACGAGTGATTGACTAAGTTGTTTATCACATCATTAGTCAGGAATCGATCATTGTTTTCAGATACTTATCACTCGATTCTACTGTGTTGTAAACTCTGGAAACTAAAGAAAAAAGATTGAAAGTGTAAGCACTGACAATATGAATATTTCATTAAAAAAAAAGTTCTAGGAGGAGCTGGCTGGCGTATCAAGATGCGTATTACACTTTAGTAAGTAATAAATGCCCTTACACCTTTAATATCTATGTTTAAACTACATAAGCCTTTTACAAGTATCTGGAGATATGTCTACACAGTTTTGTGACTAAATTTTGTACATTTTATGCCTTTTCTTTTTGTAAATTATCTAATGTAGATTTTCTCATTGTAGATTATTGCTGTGTGTTATTGTTAACATCTTCCTTTTTAACATAATAGTTTTAAAGTTTATAAACGCCTTTTTAGCTTATTCTATCATACTCATAAAATAAAAGAAATTGTAATTACAATTTTTGCTATGACAGTAGGTATTGTTACCTGTAATTTAATTCTATTGACAAGCTTCTGAGCACGTTAAAACATTTTGCAACATGCAAACGTGGTCACGTGACATGGTCTGTTGGATAGCTCGTTGCTGTGCATAATATCGTGTTACCTTAAAAATATTTCAAACGGATTGTAATGGTGCTCTCGCGTAAGATGAAAAGAAAATAAATAAAGAAAGACGAGCATAATGAAAAAGGGGAAGATGAGTGAGATGGTTAAGGAGATAATCCCAGCTGACAAGTTCTCTCCCTCAACAAAGTGTCTGAAAATTTCAACAGCTTTATTTCTAAGATTAAGCTACACTGCAGCTACCACGATATAACATTAACTAAACTGACTAGTCTTTATTGAGTGTAGTAGCTTAGATTCCTCAATACCTTTCTTTGATTAAGAATGTTAAAAACTTTGCAACTGATTAAAATATATTGAATGCGTGAACAAAAAATTTTTGGATTTATTTGCTGGGCAGGAGACGTACAGACACTGCGTTTCAAAGATTCAAAGAATGAAATGAAAGTGATTGTGTGGAAAAAAAACTGGATTATGAAAAAAATTATATTATTGGATCATTGACTCTTCGCAAGCAGCCACTTTTGTTTTGTTTTGTTTTTTGTTTGTTTCTTTGTTTGTTTGTTTGTTTGTTTGTTTGTTTTTTTGCAACACTCGCTTTCAAGAGAGAAGAACTCGACTGAATTTCATTGACCAGCATTATCTTTCACATTCGCCTTATTATTATCTATCGTGTTTTAGAATAACAGGACACAAGACCATTGGATCGATACAGGTACAATCGTTCATCGATCGTTAATGCGAAGTTACCTTTAACATCCACTTGACAAAGACTCCCCGCCCTTTACTCCTACATTTTGCAGGACTATAATACTTACAGAGCATGTGAGCATAAGATACATTCATATTCAAGTTGTCCGAGACAACGGGGGAGGAAAGTAAATCAGACACAACACTTCCTGTGATGAGGGAAGGCAAGGTCCAGGTTCGCCTTCTTGTGGACGAGTGAATAGGTTGTAGAAATGTTTATCTCTTAATCAAGTACAAATAAGTGGCACGGCACCAGAAAAGTTCACAAATACACGAAGAAAATAAACAGACCCAAAGATCATCATATGTCGCACGTGAATGAAGCTTCCTTATGTAACTGTAGAAATAGTAAATTTATTTCTTTCTAGGTTCGAGCACTAAATCTGAAGGAAATGAAATCTGACTGCCGAAAAAAACTGCTTGTTAATGTAAAGCTATTTATTTTTATTTACCTGTTTGTATTTGAGTCCAACGAGCAAATAAAGACTACTAACACTGCCACGTGTCTCAAAGAGGAAGATCAGCGATAACACAGAATGCATCGATGATGACACAAACAGAACAATTGTCATTTCCATTGTTTCCCCGGGCACGTCCAGGACTACTTTGCTCTGTTCACTGGAAATCTTTCTCTACGCTGCAAAGAAGTAACAACATCTCTGTACATCAATAGACACTTATTTTAAAAACTCTTGTCCCAGCTTAGCCCCTTTCTTCATCCCAGACAGCTAACAAACCTATCTGTGAATGACAATAACACAAAAAGGGAATTCTGCTAGGAACTGCGGCAGACAAAGACAAGAAGTGTAAGGCCCTCGGCGATTGCATTTGGAAGTCGCCAAAGGATACATTTCGAATTTATTTTATCAATCCTTAAAGATCCTGTCTTTTCTCAGTTGCAAGATAAGACTGTAACAAGCATCACTGTCAGGTAGGAAAATGCCATTAGCACATACATCGCCTTGGCTCAGCAAAGGGATCTGAAATAAAGTTTATCTTTGAGTCCAACGTTCCTGTTTTATTTGATGTTTACTTCTATCTTGACATCCGAGTCTACACCGAACCGGTTTTTAACTGTTGGTTTGGAAAACAGACTCACACACTTTTAGGTGCAACTCAAGGGAGCTAGCCCACATAAAAATGTTCTTTGGGTTGTCTGTTGTAGTTTTCTTCCCTTTATAACTGTCAGTGGTTTCCCTTTTGTTGTTGTTTGGTTTGTTGTTGTTTTTTTTATTGGGGAGAGGTTTTTGTTTTTTATTTAGTTTTGTTTTTTGTGTGTTTTTAACATTTAAAACTGTGGCCCATTTCATCACAGCAAACGCAAATTATAATATCAATTTTGATATTTCAGTCGTTGCTCGTTTTACAGTTCGGCTTAGGATGTCTTTATGGAAGATTCATATCAGCAAGGCAATTCTAATCTTTTTTTTTCGTTGACATGAGTTATATGTTTATATCAGGAAAAACAATCTGACAGAAAAAAGAGTTGTCCTTTTATTTCGAACTTTAGTTGTAGACACATTTTATGTCAAAGTAGAATCGAAGGAAAAATAGCTGACAGGTTTGATTAAATCCTGACCAGTAGATAATACGACATCCATCTTAGTCAAAGGTCAGGTGAGGGTTGCGATCACTCAGACGTCTGGGAGAACCTTCTCGCAGATGAATGATCTGGAAAGACTGCAATCCCCATCGTTCCATTTTCCCCAGTAGATATTCAAACATGCTTCCTTCCCGTTGCTGTTGTCAGGGTTTTGACCATACCAGTTGCTGTCAGGTCCACTTGTAGCAACCTTCACTCCATTCAGCCAGTAGAGAGGGTGAAGAGTGTTGTTCCAAGTCGTCCTGCTGCCATCGAGTACTCCCTCTCGCGCCGCTCCAAGGAAGGGTTGCAAAAACGTGATGTCTGTAAGATCACATAACATCATTTGTAATTATGCATAATGATATCCACTCTCTTCACTGTAGGTCCTCCGTCTACTTGTCTGTAAATCTGTCTTTCTGTGTTAGCTGTCGTGCCACAGACTGCGTGTGTGAGAGTGTGTGCGGGTTTGCGGGTTTGCGTGCGTGTGTGTTATCAAAACAATTACATTCTGCATTACTTGTCGCATATATTTTTTTACAACTGTATTTCAGTGTAGTAAACATTTGACAATTTATATCAAGACTGCAGTGGAAACAGATAAATTAACAATATTTTTAAAGCTGTCTAACTGTAAACCTTAATGTTGATTTAAAAAAAAAAGCTTTATTACTTTTTAGAAATTTTTTCCCAACTATTTGATAACAACGCCCTTCGTATTACATAAATGTAATTGAAATGAATAAGTAAATTTTTGTAAGATATATATAGAGATATGGGAAAGAAGAAAATAGTGAAAGGCTAAGAAAGAATAAAGTACACGTGCACTAGAATCGAACTAATTAAAGGATGTGTGTGCACTTACTTCTATCTGCCATGTATGTTAAAAAAGCTGTGAACTTTGCTTTCGTGTCCATGATGGCCAGACGGGAGCCAACACTCGCACAGGCTGCGTATGCGGTTGAGAAGTTCTTGCCAATGGTGTAAATCTTGAAGCACGTGCATTGTCCGCGAAACCACACGTACCCGTCACCAGAAGGACAGGCCGCTGTTAAAGATAAATAAGAAAATTAGGAAACAAAAAATACGGGAGTGTTATAATAATGCAGAAAGGCTTTCGAGCACAAAGTGAGATAAATGCTCCCTTAAATTAATAGAACAAGTAAAGAAGGAAAACAAAAAAATACATAATCCGTGTAAGTACAACCTACACATAGTTGAGTAAATATTAAACAGTCAATGTAAAGAAAGTTATACAATTAACACCCACAATATTTATGCAACACAGCGTATGTAGTGAGTAAAACAAATGGCGGGCTGGTCTGATCAAAGACACAAAGAGTTCTGTAGAGAGATACAGTGGTGACATTTGTTTAAGTCTGCTCATTAAAAGGCAGTAAATTTACTTTCCTGCCGCTTTTCGAGTGTGTGTGTTTTTGTGGAAGAAGGTTTGTGACTCACACCAAAACCTCTACCACTTGCGTACAGAGAGATCAGTTGGATATAAATCTTTCTTCCTAAAGATATACATTGAAATCACCAGCAAAATCATAAAGATAATGAAGAAACTGTTTTACACTCTATTTATTGAGATGTGCAAACACCAATCGATGAGTTTCTTGAATTATTAATTAAGAAAGTGTATAAGTTGATTCAGACTTACGATTGTCAGGCTTGAAATATCGAGCACCTGGTTCCGACTGGCCTCCGTCTGGTTTCACAAAGACGAACTCGTTCAGAAGACATCTTCCTGTCGTCGCAAGAAAGAAGAAGGAGGAACACGTGATGGCCGAGGTGCACAGAGACCCGCAGTGAACGGCGCTGTCCGCCGCCACCTCTGTGTGTGGGTAGCCATCTACCTTGATGATGTCATCTAATGTCCAGTCACGTGCCCACCTAAAATCCCTTTCACAGAAGACAAAAAAGTTTAAAAAGTTAAAAGCTTAAAACCGATATGAAAAAAAATGTAATTTATTATCTTAATCAATTTTGAAATAATGTTGAATATTATTTATTTTACTAGATAGCTCAATTTCGTGTCATAGATAAAATATTTTTAAACCAATAACTTAAAACTGTGACTTGATTGAACACTAGACCAGAAGAGACTTGTCATGGTAATGAAAAAGAAGTGAGAAAAATAGTTGACACGAAAACCATTTAGATATTATTTGAAGACAACAAAAACGATATATATTTTTCTTTAAGTAACTGTGAAAGTAAAATTGTTTAACTTCACCTCTCATGGGCGATTGTCGTCAACAAAAAGGAAAAGATCAAGATCCCTTTTCTGGACATAACGGCAACACTTCTTTGTGTGACAGTTTCTTTTGGCTACTGTCACTACTGTTCTCGTGGACGTGTGTCCTGCTGAGTATAAAAGGTCGCACATCACACGTCATCAAGTGTTCTTGGTTGTTTGAGTACTATTGATCTTCTAGGAACCTGCTTAACGGCATACACATGAGAAAATAACAGCAACACTTTCTTTGTGTCTCAAATATTTCTTTGCAAAATACTATATTTTAGGTTCATCATGCAAACACCGTTTTTTTTAAAATATAGAATATTAGAAATAGAGAATAGAGTAGGTTTCTCCAGTGCCAGTAAGATAGATACATCATCAGCCTCACGTTTCAAGGTAATCAAATTATTTTCATTGCAAACGATTAGATGTCTAAACATTTTACTGGTACTGATATCGACCTCTTGAAGAATGGTGCCTCGACTCTTGTTCAAAAACCTGAACAGAGGGGTTTATTTGTCGAGGGAATTGATCTCAAAAAGATGCATAGAGAGCCAGTGGGGTAGAGAGCAATGTAGGTGAACACTGGGATGGTTATCTGGTCTTGATGAGTGCATTCATGTGCTTAGTGTGAAACCATTACCACTGGTCCACAAGAGGACAGACCTACACCTTGCCTGAAGTCCTGTTAGAAATGTTTGCTTTTATTTGTTTTCCGCGCTCGATGCCTCGGGGAACCTGAACCTTGATCTATCAGATGCTGTCTGTACTCTGCACTCCTGTCCTTTCATATCAAGTACCACAAGACGAAAGACAACACTCGGACATGTTCCGTGTGCGAAGATGATCTTCTAGGGAGGTGAGTAAATCTTGAAGCACGTGCGGTGCCCGCTCAACCACACGTACTCGTCACAAAAAGGACAGGTGGCTGTCTGTTTAAAATAATCGTGTGAACGAAAACCTGGAGGGTCCTTTAATTATTAGCTTGATGTCTAAACTCAACTTTAATGTAATTTTACTAATGAAATAAAAAAAAAGATGTTAGAATAAAACACGATGTTACACGTTTAATTTCTCTGCATCTATATATATATAATGTAAAAGTAAAAAGAAAATGGCAATGCATCCTTTTAAATAAAACCTGTTTATGGTCAAAAGCATTAGTCAATGTGAAGAAAGTGTTGGCACCAGCAGATGTAGATATAATAACATAGCTAAAGCAGCGAGTAAAGCTAATAAAAATATAATGAGGTTAGGAGCGATGTAACAGATTATCTGTCACACAATTAATAAGGGCGCGACTCGTGTGGGCCTCCTCGTTCTTTAACTGAAGAAAGAGAAAAAAGCAAGATGATAGGATAAAAGAAAGTGGTCAATAGGATAGGATAGATGAAAGAAGTCAAGAGTGTGTACAAAATGAAAAGGTGCAACTCACCTTTTATTTACTACAAAACAAAACTTAAATACAACATCAGCGTACAGTAGTGTGTCATCTGACTTTGTTTACTTCTTTTCGTAGCCAGTCACTTTCTTAGAAACGCCGACTTCATCGTGATAATTATACTTTAATTATATGTTATTTTAATCATATATGTATTAAAAAAAATTTCAAAAATTCTTCAGTCAGTGGTAGCTGCTTCAAATAGCATGATTGATTGATTGATTGAGTGAGTGAGTGATAAAAAGGTTAGTGAGTTCATATTCACAGGCACCAAGGAGGTAGAATGACAATAATACAGAGATACTGACAACTATTTATTTCGCTTTTGATAAATTAACTTACTTATTTGATATACATTTAGTCCGTGCACAAAATATTAAAAAAATTAAGTTCTACAAGTACATCAAAACAGCTAGTTATTACCGTATATTTTTACAAGATTGCTCTATATTACTAATATATTCATAAATCTACTCCTTAGCGAAAGAAAAAATATAAACTGCAAATATATTGTGTCGCTGCCCAACTGTTTGAAAAAGAATATATATATACACCATAAATCTAGTCCGTAACGAAAACTTCAAACATCTTATATACTACAAATACATCATGATACATCGAGTAATTATCTGAAATATGCCTTGTTTTTCTAAATGCTGTACAATATGTTACACACAAAAAAAATTGACGTATCTAACCCCTAGCAAAATTCCTAAAAAAATACTACAAATACTTCACTGTTTCTTATCCTCATCCAAACATATATGAAGAACTTCAAATACAAGTAAATAATAACATTTAGTAAGTACAGTGGAACCTCGGTTAACGAACTTAATCCGTTCTGGAAAGTTGTTCGTTATCCGAAATGTTCGTTATCCGAAACAATTTTTTCCATAAGAAATAAGGGAAATAGATTTAATTGGTTCCCAGCCCCTGTTGACTCGCTATTTGAAAGTTACAGGCTATATAGGTATTTGTTTTAATGAGAACAGTTATAATGCAATATGAATAGAGTTAAATAAACATAAAAACATTAACGAAAGCATTTAAACATCAGAAAACTTGCCGTTTTGACGGCGTGGGTAGAAGCAGCTTCGGGGAGGAAGGGGTGGAATTACTGCTTGGATTCCCCCTCCATGAGCACACGTGATATTATAAAATCGGGGGTGACTTCCTTTTGAGGTTCAAGGAAAAAACTTGTCCAGTGTCAGCTCCTTCTGCCTTTTTTTGTAAAACTCTGCGGTAATACGACATCACATATCCGACAGACGCATGCCACATTCATACTTTGAAATCATTTCCTGTTTCAATTCATTTGTTGGCCGCTTCCTTGTCATTACCTCACTACTATTAATTGGTCTTAATCTTCTTTGGAGCCATGATTGAGGATTATCTTATTAAAATAAAGCACAACAATCACTAAATAAGAAGGATGCGCATAGAAAAGGAACGACCGATCGTAACTGTGTCTCCAGCACGAATGATAACACGCTGGTCGGTCACGTGTGGTTCACGTGGCTGTTCGTTATCCGAAATTTTGTTCGCTATCCGAGACAAACTTTTAGCGAAATTTTTGTTCGTTAACCGAAATATTCGCTATCCGAGGCGTTCGCTAACCGAGGTTCCACTGTACCGAAAAAAGATTTTTTTGAATTTTGTAAAACAATCAATCAATCTACTCATTACTCAAAAAGTGTTAGTAAAATATTATATATCACAAGTGGATCAATAGTAGAAATATAAGCAGAATATTTGTGTAAGTCAAGTCACGCAGTTGTATGTTCCGTGTAATGAAATAATAATATAATTAAAGTTCTTCATGGCTTTTAAAATTAGTGCAAGTGCATAGAAGAAAATTGTTTTGCAGCTCCATCACTGTTAGGATGGAGTAGGTGTATGTAAATTTATCTCATAAATTTATTCATTAAAATGTTGTCTTTAAACTAAAGATGGCGTCAAGCATTCATTATTTATTGTTGACAACCTTCTGCCTCGGTGTCTTTAGAGCTTGCCGAGGTCTAGCAGGAACTTGAGTACAAACTATAGTTCATATCATCATGGCATTTTGATTATGCTGGTGTATATTACACTAGTGGTAAACAAACGCTTGTATGTCTTCTTAAACCAATACCTTTTCGCAGATAAAGGGAAAAGAATAATTGCATGCTTGGTCATTCCATTTCCAATAATAAATTTCCACGCACGCTTCGATTCCACGAAAGTTGTCTGGGTTTCCACTGAACCAGTAGGTGTCAGGTCCACTTGTAGCGACCTTCATACCATTCAACCAGTACAGAGTGTTGTCCCATGTTGTCCTCGTGCCATTGAGTACTCCCTCCCTCATCCCTCCGATGTAAACTCTCTCCACCCTGGTGTCTGAAATATGAAAAAGTTTTTCTTTTGTTTATTAGTGTGTTCACATCTTCTCTGTAAATAACTACGCCTGTGTATTAAAAGACTTTTATTATTTTATTTATTGTAAAATGATAAATAAAAAAGAACAATGAATGCTTCAGGAACTGCTGTTTGTGTCAGTATGTACTTGCATTACCTCCCATGTACGCTATAGTTGCGTTGAACTTGCCTCCCTTGTCCAATACAGCGAGTCGTGCGCCGTCACTCGTGCAGTTTTCGTATGCCTTATCAAAGGTTGTGGGACTTGGATAAACCTTGATGCACAGGTGATGGCCACGTATCCACATATACCCGTCACTAGAAGGACAACCCGATGAAATAAGAAAAATTAACCCTAACCCTGTAACCGGCTTTAATCTTAGATGGTTGGATTTAATCCTGCTTAACACTTAATAAGCAAGATGTTTGGTTTGGTTGTGTATTAATGTATTAAGAGCTTAAACCCATAAATTCCTCTCTATGGTCATTTAGGGTTTCTAACAAATATTAATACCAGGTAAAATTGCATATTTTTTGTTTTCACTAGCTTACTGTATATTCAAATTTAAGCTGCAAAACTTATTTGCATCTTAAAACATTGCAGAGTAGTTTTAAAAATATAGTTTTAGATTTGAGTTGTCTTTAGTGACCAAACTCTTGCGGTTCCTTTGTGCACTTTTTAAAAAATGAAAATACATTTTAAAAGTAACATTTACTTTAATCCTGTACTTCTTGTCAGATATAAAGAATAAAAAAACAGCTTAGATGGAAAATATCTAACTCGGTAACAAAAAAGATGTTATCCTTTCTTTATTAGAGTAGAAATATTAATTTAAAACAAAAAATCCCAATAACGATGACGGAAAAAAATAACATTTTTCATTATGTTTTAAAGACACTTGCGGATTCGTCTAAACATATATATATAATTTATATAGTGTACGTGGTGTTATATACATTGCAGATTCTAAAAATATATATCTTCCATTTTAATAGTGAATTATAAATTATTTCATCATACATTGTTTATTATAAAATAAAGTATTGTAAATTATAAAATTATGTATTGCTTATCTTAATATTATGTATTGTCTATCATAAAGTTCATATTGTAATCACTAATTTAGACAGTGTTCTCATAACATTTTGTTGAAACGTCTAGATAAACAGGCATCTGCATCCAGTAAAGGCTTTATATCAATAAGTATCCATACACATCAAAACAAGATTAAATACAACTTACCAGCTTCAATCTTGAAGTAGCGGGCACCTAGCGACCACTGGCCTCCGACTGGACTCACAAAGACGAGCTCGTGCAGCAGACATCTTCCTGCTGCTGGAAGAAAGAAAAATGAGGAACACTGTTCTTCTGAGAGGCACAGAGATGCGCAGTGGACCGTGCTGTCTGCTGGTATCTCTGTGTGAGGCAAGCCATTCACCTTGATGATGTCATCAAACGACCGGTCACGTGTCATCGTGTCGTAAGGTTCACTGCTGATAATAAAATAAAGTCCCTTTTAATTAAGAACAAGTTTTCAGACGTGGTCGCCTTTTGAGACAAAGATTGAATCTTTTATACTTTGTCTCTCAAAGACAAAGCAAATTAGAACCAACAGGAACAGTCAGAAAAATGGAAAAAAAATAACATAGGATATTTCTGCACAACAATAATATATTTCTTATCAAACAGAGTGAGAAGCTTTACTGAACCTAGCGTGGACGAGCAGGGTCACGAACGTGAAGACGTAGGTCAAGGTCCCTTTCCTTGGCATGGCGAAAGACTTGCACTTTGTGACTTGTAGTCTCTCCTTCCTTGGCTTGGTGAAGTCGCTCTTGGTGCTGCTTCTGTCGTCCTGGATGAGAGCCCTGTCATTCTATGATTCTGTGCTTTACTGAAGGTGGTCGAACAGAACTTTAAAGGATGGACGGTCTACGTCATGACTTGTCCGCTGTTGGTTCTTGATTGTCTTGACTGCTATTGGTCTTCGTGCACCTAAGCTCCTCCCTAACTGCATATTCATGAGATTACAGCATGCCTTACGGAAAGAACTCTTTCAGTACAGATCACAACAACAAAATTCTTCTTAGCAACACAGTAATCCCATGAATATATTTCTTAACTAAGACTATGAAATGCTATATTTACACTGTCCAACAGAGCTAACGTCGTCGTCGTCGTCGTCGTCGTCGTTGTTGTTGTTGTTGTTGTTGTAACGATTGTAAATCTTCCAAAAGCTGAACAGGTCGTAAAGACAACCAACTGTTCATGCACATGTCCAAAGTGAACTGAAGCTACGATTTAACAATCTAACATGCAGACATGGTAGAAACATATTATTTTCAGTTGGTATTCCCGAATATGGAAGAACAAAGAAAAATAGTCATTGTATATTTAAAAGTCCCCAATCGATTAGTCTTATTTACCGATGTCAAATACAGTTCGGCCAGACTTAAATAAGGCCGACGAAACTCACATGTTCTGGCAGTGCAAACCATTGTCTTCTTTTCACAGAAGAAAAGAGAAAATTAAAAACAAGTATGTAACCTTGTTTATCTATGAATAAGAAGATCGGTGTTTTATGTATCTCGAAGCAGATGTTACTGTGTACTCTATTGAAAGACCTTATCGGACATTTCAGATTGTAATGTCTGTGTGACTTTTCACACCCTCTCTTACCCAACAATATTTCTAAACACAGCAAACTGTAAACATTGCAATCGACTGTTTGCAATCGATGATTACTTTACCTCCTTAACTTTCTCTTTGTGCCAGCCATCAAACAAGAAGATTTGGCAGAAGTTCCTTTTTCTTAAATGGCTCTATCATTTAAAATTCTCTGTCATCTTTTTCTTGAAACGTTTTCTAGGTTCTAAACATTTAAAGCCCCACCACTCTCACATTCAACACATGTCCCTCGTTTTCATGAAGTCCTCATCAGCCGTTGCCCGTCTATATGATATTCCCTGCTGTTTGACTCTTATTATTCATTTTCATTGCTTCACTGACGACAGGAAAAAGACACACACTGTCCGTAAATGCTATTTAGCTTACAAATGACTAATTCGATGTTTATAAACTAAAAATGTATATTCCCCACTACTACAAGAACCAACCAGTTTTTTACCTAAACTATTTTTCCTTCAGCCTATTATTCCCACGACGGCCTCTATAACCGACCTGCCGACATTAGTTCACCTTCTGCACGCCATCAGGACTGCCCTACGACTGGTACTGGCAATGAATGAAATTAAATGTTTATGCGAGAAGAAACATGAACAGTGCAGACTGGTTCATGCTGGTCATAATACTCTCATTAAGCGCCTTGTTACCATTCATCCCGTAAACATTATTGTTCCAGCTCGTCCTGTTGCTGTTTATTACTTCCTTCCGCACTTCTCTTATATATAAGCTTTTCACATCAACCACTCTATAAGAGCCACAATGTGTTTATATCATGTATATTAGTTTTATTGTATCTACTCTGTCAATACATTGCTCAACTGTAAGCTTTTAACTTTGGAGGTTTTAATACCTGTCTTTTTGTTCACAGCATACTGAGTGGCAAATATGTCATTTCCTTTTACTTTCTTTTCATATTTCAACCTTACTTGATGTCATTCCTTCTGAGTATTGATTACGGACATTTTGTTTTCAGCACCCGGCACCTGTTTAAATGGCTGGATGCTTTGTATTGGGGCCAACGTTCAAAATGTTCTCCATTGTTCTACTCAATGATTATTGTGTGTTCTGTACACACTGTTACACTTCATGCTAGTTTTTGTGTGTGTGTGTGTCTATATTTATTTTCACTTTTTTTCTCTTCCACGGATACTAGTCACGCATTTACATACTTTCTTTTCCTCTACTGCTGCTCATTTTCAGTGTTGCATTTTAGAACATTTTAATATGTACAGCACCATCAATTCATGTTTTTCTCTCTGCTGTTTACTGCGATTATATTTTTATTTATCAAAAGTGGGCATTATTTAAAGATGAAAGGAAGAAGGAAAGAAGAAGAAAGGAAGAAGAAATTAAAAAGCAAGAAAGGAAAAAAGAAATGAAGAAGAAGAATGCATAATATCGCTTTATAACCAGCACAAGATGCTTTAAGAAGATCGATGATGTTTTCAAGGTGTTTCTCTGTCAACAAATCGAACACAATATAAGCTTTCTTGTCCTGGTAACTGTCACGTACATATGTCACTATACACATCTTTGTCTGAGGAAACTGCTGGTGTAGCATATGCAGTACTGTCTTCTCAAGATCATTCTGGAAGTTTTTCGCAGATGAAGGGCCTGTTATAAGAACAGGGCACGTCGTTCCATCCTCCGCTGTCTAGTTCCATGCACCCCTCTTCTCCCTTGTTGTTGGATGGATTGCCCCCTGTCCAGTAGTTTTCTTGGCCACTCGTGGCTACTCGAGCTCCGTTCAGCCAGTACATCGGGTGAAGGTTATTGTCCCAACTTGTCCTCGAGCCATCTACAGCGCCCTCTCGCGCGCCTCCGATATAGGTCTTAGAAATGAAATCTGTAATTAAAATGTGTAAATATAAGGTTTTACGTATTCTAAACACCATTTTTCATGTCTATACATTTCACACACTCAGAGCACAGGCGTACGAGGTTAACTCACACTCACCTGACATGTAGGCTGAGAGTGCTCTGAGTTTGTCCCCCGTGTCCACTATGATGAGCCGTGAGCCGATGCTCGTACAGGACTCGTATGCGTAGTGAAAGGACGTGGACGTGGAGTTGGGAAAATACTTGAAGCACAGATGAGGTCGGCGTAGCAGCACGAAGCCGTCACTAGAAGGACAGTCCGCTGGAAATATTTGTTGTTACAGTTGATTGTTGAAAATAGTCAAACACAAATTAATCTTAGCTAATATCTGCCATTACTTAGCCATCAAAAACCATTATGTCGGTATTTTCAGCAGAAGGTAGTTATGAAGCGAGGGTAACTCGTTGCCCAGGGCAGCATGGGAAAAAAATAACACAAGTGTCTTCCAGTACATTAAATCGATGAACAGTTAACATTCAGAGAACAAAAGCAAGTTTTGCTACTTCAAAGTCTTATTGGCTGTTGACAGAACACTTCAATAGTCAGGTGCTGGTTTTAACAGCTCTTCTTCTTCTTCTGTCCTATTCGCCCCCAGTGGAGCATAGGGCAGCAACCACACGCCGCCATCGGACCCGGTCCTGGGCGTCCCTTTCTAGCTGGGACCATGTCATGCCAGCAGTCTCTGCCTCTCTGTGGACTGATCTCCTCTTTAACAGCTCTAGGTTACCAGAATGGAAGATGTCTTCCTTGATTCCCTCCTATATTGTTTGTGTCTTTGGATGACTTGACAGAAGGAAGCTGTAGCAGTTGTATAGTTGTATAGTCTAGTAATATTTACAGAATAATCTTGAAACAAGGTTTGTCACTTAGCATTACAGACACTAGCAACCAAAAGATTTCAGGTAATTAAGGCACTTTTAGGGACAACATGCATTCACGCACTAAAGTTTTTCTAAGGAAGCAGAGAAAAAATATTGTAGACTTTTAATTGTGAAAGACATTACCGGAAGACACTCTGAAATAGCGAGCACCTGGTGATGCTTGGCCTCCGGAGGTTTTTCCAAAGACGAACTCGTACAGAAGACATCTTCCTGTCTCCGCAAGAAAATGGAACGAGGAACATGACAAATCTGAGGTGCACAGACATGCGCAGTCACGCACACTTTTCCCTGACACTTCGATTCGAGGGAATGTACTTAATCTGATATAATTATCAGTCGAGCGATCACGTGTCCAGGTGATGCTTACTTCACTGAAAATAAATAAACAGATTTATGTGAAATTAAGTTCTTGTTGTGTGAACTGGCTATTTCAAATAATTTCATATGATGCAACATTAATGATGTGGGTGTGTGTGCTTTACCATTCTGATCTTCTTCTCATCAGTATCAGGGAAATATTAAACAGTAATCGTTATGTGACGTCACTATCAGCCAGACAGGTGAGCAGACGACAGACCAAACTTGTTGACGAAAGAGAAGAAAGAACGATAATGAAACATTGTGTATTAAAGACAAAGAAACTGAGAGTGTAACGATAGTAAACAAACATTATAAGAGTCGAAATAAAAATATTAAAAGTTGCTTTACTTTACCTCATGTGTGCGAACCAGGTGGTGACCGCCAAGACGAAGATGAAGAACATGACAGGAACAGCGCAAGGAACTACGACAACGACAACGACAACGACAACGATAACTTCTTCACCGGTCTTCAAAGTAATTTTCGATCATTAGAGTCTTCTTGTGGTGTAGGTTTGGTTCTGTCTAACAAGAACTGGCTGCTTAGTAAACAGTAACAGAGCGAGCTTGAGTACACACGATGAAGTCCACCGATGTAAGATTTGTGTCCTGACTAAGCAGCAAGGAAGTCTTCATACCTATTGATCCGGGCACTCTATGGACTAGACAGGTTATCCCTCCCTAGCCAAAGTGGTCCAGCCCGTCAAGACATGAGCAGGACATAGAAACACGGAAAACGTCCACTAACAGATCTCTTTTGTTTATTTTATAGCAGAACACTTGACTTGAAGAAGACTTGCAAACGTTTTTTAAAACAATGAAAACATGTCTCGACTTTAACAGAGAAAATACTTTCCGTTTGTTAATTGGGAAGATGGTTCATGATACAAACGAATGAGTGAGGACTACAGGAGGAATTAAATGTCAAAGGGGACATAACAACAAGATATAGATCCAATGATGGTGCAACTAACGTAGAATATAAACATAAAGAAGTAGACGAAAAGACGGAGATGAATACGGAGAAATGGAACTGCAAGGTTTCCGTAGTAAGAAAAAACTTGTATTCTTTCTTCTGGCAGGTCAAAGGTTCGGTACCAGGATGAAGGCAGTTCAAAAGCTATTGTCTTAAATACATGTGACTACGATTATCATTATAATCGAAACGCCAGCTTGAAGATTAATATCAACAAAGACGACTTGTATATTTGAGTTCCAGAAAGTCTGTTTACTGACCACTTGAACATTCGAGAAGCTTTTTTTTCCGCTGCTGAGTTCTCCCCCTCCACGCTTCGTATACAATTAATGTGTATATGAAATAATCGTGCATAATTGTGGGAGTGCGTGTTATTGTGTATATATAAGGGCTATAAATATGTGATACTTTCACAGTTTAAGACCTGGGCATTTGAGTTAGGGAAGGTGTAAGAAGCATGATGGGAATGCTCGGTCAGGCGCGCAAGTAAATTGTGGGGTCCACTTGACTCGTTGTTAAGGTTTCATTTGAGTATTACAATTTCTTCATACATCCTTCGTACACTTTTGTGCAACGTATCACAATGCAATACTTGGAAGACTAAAATTTTTGACAACTTTTCAATCTCAGTAGACTGTCCATTCTTTTCAATAAGTTTAGACGTGGACCTTGCAACTCGTTTGCTGACATGAAAACCTCAGATGAAATATGGAGATACAGTTCGTGGAGCATATCTTGTGCTCATTGGAGTCAGAGCGTCAGATAACCTGTACACGTCACGCTCTAACGTTCAACAATCAACAGTCACTTGCATTCAGCTCCGCTTCTCGAACTTTCACAATACAGACTTCTCTGAACATCTCCTAGCAGACACGTAAGTAAATATGTAAAGTGTAATGTAAGGTGGTGATCAGAAAAAAGCTTTAACATGCACACAGAGAAAGTTCGAGTAAAAGGTTCTGTCACATCGCAGTCTTGTCCTGATGGCTGATGCGTTGCCTTCTCCTTCCTCGAGCTTCTGACCCTTGACATTAGGATAAAACAAGAACTGAAACAGTGTTCAGTCCTCATTTTTTTTCTTCTACCTTAACTACAGCTGTATATTTATTTCGTTTGACAATACCTTGATATTGTTCTATGATTGATAATTTTTTCTAATATGTTTACGCATTTAAGATATTGGGCTACAGTTTTCTGTAAATCTTCTACTTCTTGTACAAGAACTGGTTCTATGATTTTAGAATTATAGTATTTTATAATAATTACAATTATATTACATTTTATGACTTTACAATAATTTTGGTGAATAAAAGTTACTAATTCCTATAAAATTCATGCCAATGTTTTTTTTAGTTTTGTAATATTGGAAACAATCTTTTTTTTAGTATGATGAAAAATAATTACCTTTTCAAGCTACATTAAAACAGAGGCTTTGAGAAATTACAGAACTTTGGTTACACTTTGCTGACAACTACAAATATTGTTGCAGATCAAGCTGCACAGTTCATCATGAAGGTTGTTGTCCTGTTTGGTCTTCTGGGCGCTGTGCTTGGTCATCTTTACTACACTGAAGAAGATCACTTGTAAGTTCACTTTCCGATACAAAGAAAACGAGTTCAATACACTTCCTAAAAATACTGTTAAAAACACAAAATATGAAATCTGTATTAGAAAAAAGTTTTGCACAATAAAGTCTACGAAGTACAGGAAAAGAGGTTCTACAACTAAATGACGGCTAAATTCTCTGTTTCTATATTTTCAGACCCAGCCTGCATGATACTCGGCATGCTTTTAAACGAGTGGACATAAATAAAGACGGCACGTTGGTACTAGACGAAATGTTGTTTTACTTCAGCAAAGTTGACTCTAACGGTAAACTTACTGGTCTGCTGTCCTTCTCCTCCTCCTCCTCCTCCTCCTCCTCCTCCTCCTCCTCCTCCTCCTCCTCCTCCTCCTCCTCCTTCTTCGATACAAAGTATATATAAAGCAATGAATTCATACTAAAAAGAATTGTCTTCATGAACCAAGACGTAGCACAGTTCTATATATATATCAGTGAAAAAAAAAACTTCTTTCTGGTGGTCTTAGCACAACAGTGACAGCGGGAATAAAAGATAAAATACACAGTAAGTTTTTGCAGCAAAACAACAATGGTCACAACAACTGTTCGACAAAAACATCTCTTTGGCAGGAGACGGCTTCGTGACCCTCGAAGAATTCCAAGATATTCTACCCGATGATTCTACCCAAGCTAGAGTTCATGGCACCTTCACATATTTCGACAAACTAGATGGAGATGAAGACGATAAAGTAACTCACGACGGTTATAAGAAATATTTCTACAAGTTGGACCTTAACGGTGAGTAGGCTACCAACAAATTTTTAGTTTCTGTAAAGCAGCTTTGTGTCCGTGCAACACAGGCGCACTAAACACCTGTCGGGATGTTAAATCACGTGGTCTGCTTTGTTCAGTCAATACCTGAACCTAGAAGGAGTGGGAGGGATGGAGTCGACCAGTTGCACAAATATCTATGTCGATTATACAAATGGGCGAATATACAGATGACTCTTTAAACCAAACCCTACATCTTAATCCTAAACCTGAACTTGAGCAACTTGACATTTATTTTATTTTATACCCGTTCAGTAATTTCCACAAAGTCTTAAATATTGTATTCAAACTGGAGTTAATGGGTTATCGGCTGCTGACCACTGAAAAAATTTGGTTCCCTTTTGATTTGTCATTTCTGATAACATACAAGATGACACCCTCTTTATTTTCATCCCCTGCCGTGATTTTAAGTTTTCATATTGCTTCGAAGCAAAAAGTCCCCAAACGTTTATATTTCTGACATTAGTACTGCTTTTAAATTACAAAATCTGAAATACTTCTATATCTTTTATGTCTTCAGGCAACGGTAAAATTCCCTTTGAAGAATTCATGCAGACCTATCCACTGGTAATAAAATCAGCTTATAGTTAAGAGAGAGGGAGAGAGAAAGAGAGAGAAAAAGAAAGGAGAGATAAATAAAGACCTCTGTTCACTCAGCAACTGCTTTATCAGGAAAGGTGCCCTATATAATTATACATATATCGTTGACCACATTCAACTCTAGCCTCTAGGTTATGTGACCTCTGACCCTAACTGTATGAGAAGTACATAAAGCTGATCATACTGATTGAAGTAAGATATAACCTGTCATTTGAGTGAGTTAGATGCTTGACCACTCGTAACTACATTTGATAAAAGTAATGCAAGTTATATGTTTAAGTACCTGTAGTTATATGTTGTTGTTTTTTTTCAGATTAAATACAACATGGAAAAAGAGATACTTGCCTTTAAGATAGGCTCCCGGAAATGTTTCTCGGAGAAGGGAAGAAATATAAGTTCTCTTCTTCAAAATGATGATTATGTAGTTTTAGAGTATGGTACGTGTGGGTGGAAAATCAAAAACGTTTGACACTTGGTAGGTACTTAGTATCTTTAGTGATTGTGATTCCCTTGTTCATGCTGATGGTCTTTTTGAAAAACAATTGAGATAAATAAAAGTTACATCGTTGACAATATTGTTTACCAATATTAATCTATATCTTTACTGTATATTTGGCAATGATCTTGATATTTTGCTCATTGTGGACCCAGCTAGTAGACACTATGACATTACCACTGACATACTTTTATTTCACAACAATTCTCTTGAAATTATTGATTGTATTCGGTTACTTTTGATTTATAAGCAATCACTACAAAACAATAATTATGTTATTGGATGTTAGTTATCAGTGCTTCGATGTGGCGTGTAATGACTACTCATAGTCTGCTCGTAAATGAATTCTGAATAGCATTCCATACATTTCAGCCAGTTTGTAATCTTGGACTAATTTATTGTGGTAGGAGAGAGAAGCTTTGTTATCTGTTATTACAACCATTGACCATTGAAGAAGAGGACCAGTCTTGACGTGCACTGCCTGCGTCTACCTCTCCAGTTTAAATAACCGTTATGGCAGTTTTAAGATAAATATTGTTGTAGTCGTTAGGGTGTGTAATCATTTATTGCGAATCTATCGGCAGAAATGTTACAACAAAACCATATTGCCAGACATCTTATTTAACCTATGCTTGAGGTGCTCTTCTCCAGACTTGCTCGTTCGAGTGTGACAGTGCTCCTTTAAAAGTGATATTCGTGTTACATTAAAAACCAAAGATAATAAACTCTGTAATCCTCTCTGTATTAGCTTGAAGTGTCTTCATCTGTTGTCCTAAAAAATGTTACAATACTGGGTGTATTCCTCGAATTTAGTGACCGAGACTTCAACAGTAGTCGAGCTTTGAAGAAGAACAAGAGAGTTACCTGCCCCTAATGTTATGAAGACTGTGGCGGTCTATACTCGTGTATGCTAACCCCACAAAGACATTTATTTTTTCTTATTTCTCGATCTGTAAGACAATGCATCAATACAGGTAAAATATTCGTCCTCTACAACTGCAGTTAAAAACATTTTTTTTTAAAACAAAACATGTCACAACACGTAAACAATTCGTTCTGAGAATACAGTGGTACCTCGACATACGAGTGCCCTAAGATACGAGTGTTTTGAGATACGAGCCGCCGAGCGAGCGATATTTTGCTTTGAGATGAGAGCAAGATTTGAGATACGAGGAATCGCACACTACACTGCTGCACACGACCCCAACATGCGGGGCGGATATTATGGTCGTGTGCAGCGTCTAACAGTTTCTCCCACCTCAGACTAGACCTCAGTCTGTGTGCTTGTTTCCCTCGTGTTCGAAGCATTTTTAATAAGTTGGGTTCGCGTTTTTTGCTTTTTGTACATTTGCAAAACATTATCACTAAACATTAAACATTATCACTAAACATTAAACATTATAGAGATGGAGGAATTTATCTCTACAAGAGATATACAGGAGATCTTGGGAATGTGGGAGAAAGTTGTAGAGGTTGTGGATAAAAATCACCCCGAAAAAGTTGCAACTGGTCGTGCATCGGAGTTGTTCAACCAAATTTGCCTCATTTCTGCAATATCCCGAAAGGAAGAAACAAACCTCCTTGGACAGTATTTTTAAACGATCTACAGGTGAAAATGAGCAAAGTGTGGCGAAAAAAGCGAAGACCAGTGACGAAAATTAAGCACTTCCGTAAGCACTTCACTTTTTCTTTTATTGTGTTTTTATAGAATATGTATTTGTTATTTATAAATAAATGTTTCTTCCTGTAAATACATTTTTCTTATTCAAAAACACTTAACAAAAACAACTGAGGTCATGTTTTGGGAGCCGGAACGGATTAATGGCATTTCTATTAATTTCAATGGGGAAAATTGCTTTGAGATACGAGCAATTTGACATACGAGCAAGGTTACGGAACGAATTAAACTCGTATGTCGAGGTACCACTGTATTCTATGTCACCGCTGCACACTAGGGGCCGCTACTCTCTTTTTTTCAAATTTCCGACAACTTTCTTATTCTCAGTGCTCTGCCCTTTGGGTGGCTAGTCGTACGCCTAAAACTTCTCAACTTTTTTTGGCGTGCATCAACAACAGTTTGTTAGCTTTAGAAAACTTGATATGAAATATTGTGATAAAGTGCGCTAAGCATCAGATTTTACTCGTAGTCATGAAGTCAGAGAGACAGATAACTTGAAGATGTCACGTGGTAACGTACAAGAAGTTAAACCTTTGTGCTCCTCAGCCCAACTGCAGCTGTGCTCGCACACATACACACATGTACACACGCACGAACACATAAACACACACACTAACTCAACACTAATGCTGTTTATCTATTTCGTTTGACAACATTAATTATTTTATTATTTTGATGATTTATTTACCTTCGAATATATTTGCGATCCTGAGTGATTCGGTAACTCAGTGATGTGTACTTTTCTATCAAAGACACACAATTGCTTTCCTTATTTATTGTAATTTTTGCATTATCCAAAATTATTTAAGCCGCGGTGAAGCACTTTGGACAGCAATTACTGCAGTTTTAATGGCCCTTCACTGTACTTTCTTCTTCTAGAACTAAAGACTTTGTCCTTAGATTGCACGGCTCTACGAAATGTTTCAGAAAGTGAGGCCAAGAAGGAGGTGAAGCACTCTGGTAACTGATGACAGGATCACAAAACCGCTAATTGGAGGAAGCGACAAAATCACAGTTTGAATAACAGTTTAGAAACGTTGATGTAGTTTTATCTCTGTGCATTTAACTGATGTGTTGGAAAGTGAAGCGACATTTCATATGGAATTAACAGTTTCTGGATCCTTCGACGATTGTAATTTGTTTGTTGAAACTGATGTCCGTGTGACCGAGAGTTTGAATACAACAGTGAATATCATCTGAGACGTAAACACACACACATCCTCTGAGTGAAGAATGGATCTTCAGGGACGACACAAAGGCAGTGGACTCAGCTCTGTTTACAACAAATTAGTCGGTTAGTTTTCTTTAAAGAGTATTCACGACCTGCAGGTCCCGTTTTTCTGATTCATTGAAATTGTACTTTCAAGGTGCCTACACTGACACAGTGACAGACCGTGAAGCTGTCACTTCAGTCCGTTCTGGATACCCGCGCACGGTGACCGCCATCTTGTTGAATGTGACTCCGATAAGAAACTGGAGGGTTAGAGGTTAGTTCTAAGGAAATGTAGCACAGCTATTAAATTAGTAGTAATAATAACAATATTGGTTTCAATTCCCGTAAAGCGCTTGATACATAATTGTTGATGGGTAGAGGTGCTATAGCAGTAATAATATTATCATCATCATCAACCAACAAACATCAATCACCACCACCACCACGCCCACCAATAAAACCCCCACCACCAACACCACTATAAGTAGTCAATACACTCCACATCGAAGCACTGATAACTAACATCTCATAACATAATCATTGTTTTGTAGTGATTGCATAATAGCAAGAGTAAGTAATACCTCTGTCTACAATTTCAAGAGAAGTGTTGTGAAATAAAAATATGTCGGCGGTAATGCTATAGTGTTTATTGGCTGGGTCCACACTGAACAAAATGTCAAGATCATTGCCAAACATACAGTAAAGACAAAGATTAACATTGGTAAACAGTATTAACGATGTAACCTTTATTTTATCTCAATTTGTTTTCAAAAAGACCATCAGCCCCACCTCACCAACACACTAAACTCTAAAACTACATCAACATATTGAGAAGTACAACTTGTATTTCTCCTCTCCTCCGGCTACCATTTCCATGAGTCTCTCTTATTAAGCGGATAAGGCCAGAATCTCTTTTGCGATGGCAGCTTTCATCTGAAAAACAACAACAACATATAACTACAGGTGGTTAAACATATAAGTCGCATTACTTTTATCAAATGTAGTTACGAGTGGTCAAGCATCTAACTCACTCAAATTACAGGTTATATCTTACTTTAATCAGTATGATCAGCTTTATGTACTTCTCATACAGTTAGGGTCAGAGGTCACATAACCTAGAGGCTAGAGTTGAATGTGGTCAACGATATATGTATAATTATATAGGGCACCTTTCCTGATATATCAGGTACCCATTCCTGCAAAGCAGCTGCTGAGTGGACAGAGGTCTTTATTTATCTTACTTTCTTTTACTCTCTCTTTCTCTCTCCCCTTCCACTTAACTATCAGCCGATTTTATTACCAGTGGATAGGTCTGCTGGAATTCTTCAAAGGGAATTTCACTGTCGTCTGAAAACATAAAATATATAGAAGTATTTTAGATTTTTAAATCATATAACAACATTAATGATAATAAATAAAGTTTTTGGGCTTTTTGCTTCCAAGCAATATGAAAACTTAAAATCACTGCAGGGGATGAAAACAAAGGCGGTGTCATCTTGTATGTAGCAGCTAAGAACACATCGCTCTGTAAGCGAATGAATGAATATACAAGGGAGGCGACTACTGAGACCGTCTAGAGTCGTTCCACTATAGATTACTTCCCTTTAACAGCTGAAAAAGTCAATCAGGTATTTCGTTCTGCTGGTACAGAAAATAAAAATTTGTTGCCTTGAAAGACTTCTTTCAACTGGTTTTTATGTGTCGGTAGCCTACTCACCGTTAAGGTCCAAATTGTCGAACACTTTGCTAGCAACCTCTCGAGATACTTTATTGTCATCCTCTCCATCTGTTTTGTCGTAAAATTTGAAGGAGCCCTGAAGTTTAGCTTGGGGTACATCGGCGGGTAGGTAAGCTTTGAATTCTTCGATGGTCGCAAAGCCGTCACCTGCCAAAGAGATGTTTTTGTCGAGCAGTTGTTGTGACCGTTGTTGTTTTGCTGCAAACACTTACTGTGTATTTTCTCTTTTATTCCCCCTTTCACCTCCAGAAAGAGTTTTGTTACTTATATATATATATCACTTTAGTAGACATGCATTGCTTTATATATATGTTGTATGGGAGGAGGATGATGATGACGACGACGACGACGACGACGACGACGACGACGACAGCAGACCAGAAAGTTTACCGTTAGTGTCGATTCTGTTGAAGAATTGGGTCACTTCGTCCGTTCGCACCGTGCCGTCGTTATTCATGTCGAGACGTTTAAAACCACTGCGAATGTCATCCAGGCTCATTCTGAAAGTAAAGAAAACTTTGGCCATCATTTTATTTATAGGTGCCCGCCTTTGGTACAAAGAGTGTTGATGCTGCTGGTGCTGGAGTTGGTGTGTGTGTGTGATACACCAGCTTTAAGCAAGTTATTGAGTGCAGAGTACTACTACTACTACTACTACAATTTCTACACATTTTTTAAAATTTGTTAATCTGGCTACTCAAGAAAATATCTTTATGATTACCTATACAAGTTTTGAGTGAGATTTTCTTAATTTCCTACCCCTTCCTTCTATATTTGGACAGGGAATATATCGCTTTAACCAACTTGAAGAGGCTAGCATTTTAGTTTTATTTTTTCTGAGTTTTTTCTGCAGTCATGTCTTTTATTGTAGTGCCCCTTGACTGATGAGCTACCACTATAACAGCCAGACTTCTTGGACTTAACTGTGACAGAGAGGAGCTGTACTTTGTAAAACTTTTCTTGGACTTCGCTGACCTGGCATCAGACATTTTCTCATGTCAATGTGTCAAGATGCTAGAACTGATGATCTACTTTGTCCTGCTTCAGCCACTTGTAACTCCTCCTTGTCATTAAAGGTTAAACTCTTAATAAAGATTTAATATTTTCTGTTTTGAACAGTATTCTTAGGAACTATATCGAACTGGTTTTGTATGTGTCGGAAGGTGCGCTGCACAAGAGAACTTCATCTTCAGTGAGGTGTAGATGCTTACCCACCAAGCACAGCGCCCAGAAGACCAAACAGGATAACAACCTTCATGATGAACTGTGCAGCTTAGTCTGCAACAATATTTGCAGTTGTCAGGAAAGTGTAATCAAAGTTCTGTAATTTCTCAAAGCCTCTGTTTTAATGTAGCTTGAAAAAGTAATTTTTTTTCATAATATTGGCAAACAGATTTTTCCAATGTTACAAAAGTTTTCAAAATGCTTTAATTTTTTCAGGCATTAGTAACTTTTATTAACCAAAAATATTGTAAAGTCCTAAAATTTAATATACTTTTAATTATAATCATACTATAATTCTATAATTATGGAACCAGTTCTTGTACAAGAAGTAGATTGACAGAAAACTGTAAATTACTGCGCAACCTACCCAATCTCTTAAATACGGAAACAAAAATCTTTCAATCACAGAAAAATATCAAGGTTTAGCCAAACGAGATAAATATACAGCTGTCATTAATGTAGAAGAAAAAAATGTAAGGACTAAACACTGTTTCAGTTCTTGTTTTATCCGAATGTCAAGGGTCGGCAACTCGAGGAAGGAGAAGGCATCATCCATCAGGACAAGACTGCGATGTGACAGAACCTTTTACTCGAACTTTCTCTGTGTGCATGTCAAAACTGTTTTCTGATCACCACCTTACATTACACTTAACATATTTACTTACGTGTCTGCTAGGAGATGTTCAGAGAAGTCTGTATTGTGAAAGTTCGAGAAGCGGAGCTGAATGCAAGTGACTGACAGTTGATCGTTGAACGTTAGAGCGTGACGTGTACAGGTTATCTGACGCTCTGACTCCAATGAGCACAAGATATGCTCCACGCACTTTATCTAAATATTTCATCTGAGGTTTTCTTGTCAGCAAACGAGTTGGTTGGTCCACGTCTCATCTTATTGAAAAGTAGGGGCAGACCACTGAGATTGAAGAGTTGTCGGAAATTTAAAAGTAAAGAGAGTTATCTGTCTCTGATGATGCGACGACTACAGCATTTATTGCCAGAACGAATTGTTTAGGCTTTATAAGACTTAGTCATGTTTAACTTCAAGAAATAAAAGATTGTCATTAGATTGGGTCGATTTGTAATTAACAAGGACTACACCTTAAAAAAATCAATTGTGTTTGTGTGTAGATGTGGGTGAAAGGTAGTACATATACGGATAGGAATATGAGTGACTCTTTAAATAAATATATTTAATATGGCAATTCCACTTGGAGGGTGTAACAATAATAAAGAATCGTGAGTCTTGACACATTGCTGTGTGATATCACATATTAGTGAAACTACTTAGTGTAACGGACCTGTAGGCGCAATGGGATGTTCAGACAACACACCACCGCAGACTTTCGCACAGCAAATAAAGAAAACACATAAAATATAACGAAACAGTCTAATAAAAGACAAAAAGGTATATATATATATCTTGCGGTAGTTTTACAGAAATAAATCAAAGATCCACTCAATTCTAGGTTCAAACGAGAAGGACCACCCTTAAGAAAATACAAATAAAACAGAAATGTGCCTCGAGGCTGGTGTCTGAACAAAAGCTTTCAGTGGGAAACAAAGTATATTTTTAACATAACTAGGAGATTCTAGGATGTGGGAAAGACAAAAGAATTAACCATCAATCTTTCAGTACCTATGAAGACACGGCAAGTATACAACAAACGAAGTACAATCGTCAAAGGATCCAGGAACTGTTTATTTCTTATTGAAAGTCGCTTCACCTTCCAACACATCAGTAACACGCAAAAAACTAAAACTACATCAACTTGTCAACTGGTATTTGTGGTGTCCTGCAGGTAGCGACTCTCTGTGATCTTCTCACCAGTGAGCAAGGACCCTCTTCTCCTTCATGACTTCAGCGTAAAACTGGAAACAGCAAAACATATCAACCAGTGGTCCAGCACCAAACTTACATTACATTGTGGGTAGTCTAATATATATATAGCTTACACTATTGATATTACATTACTGATGGTCTAGTATATATATATATAGCTTACACTATTTACATTACATTACTGGTGGTCTAGAATATAGCTTTCACTATTTACATTACAGAACGGGTGGTCAAACATAAAACTCACATTTCTTATTTTAATTTACGGGTTGTAACTCGCATTACTAGCATCTTACATATTAACATTTTGAATTCGTCTTTAATATTTTATTCATTTACAGTAAATGTTAGAGTTTACACAGTTCAGAGACTAGAGTTGATTGTGATAAACTATGTCTAAGGCGCCTTCCATGAGAACTCATTCCTGCAGAACAGCTTCTGGATGAGCAGGACAGTCTCTCTTCTTCTACTTCTACTATTAAATATTCTCATCTCTCACTCTCTTTCTCTCTCATCACTATTAAATAGCGGCTAATTCTGTTACCAGTGGGTAGGAGTGTTCGAATTCCGAATACGGGATTTCACCGTTTTCTGAAAATATAAACCACATAACAAATGTTTTGAACTTTTTAATAATATGATAGCGACGTTTGTCGAATCTTGAATATTAACTCTTTTTCACTGCGGTAAACCGTTAAATTTTAAAAGACTGCAGTGAATGATAACAAGGACAGGACACTCTCAATGACTCAACAAAATTGACTTTTCGAGACCAGCAACCTACGACCCATTCAACCATCGAGAAAGTGTCCTGGAAAACTTGGGAAAAGTTAGTGAAGGGCACTGTGAGAATTCATGTCAAGGGGCTTAGTCTTAGGGTTAAAGTTTAGTTAACGACTTTATATCATGGTTCATGTCTCGAGTGGGAGAATAAGACGATGTGAGGACCAGTTGTTGATGAATAGGATAAATGCTGGCTCCGTTGACACTCCTTCCACCCGGGTAAAAATCTTGACAGCATGTGTCACTGCCAGATGACACTGTGCCACTCTCTTGATGTGGAGGTTGTGTGCTTGTGTCAGCACGTGGGTTTAAAGTTCAATCTTTTCTTGTAAAGACCTCAGCTCCAATAATTGTACATTGTTAAATGGGGACACTTCGGGGTACTTTGAAAACTTATGAAGTGAAGGAAAGGACAGGCTTGGACAGATGAGGAGGACAACCGGACAAAGAGTACTACGAGAATTACCTCGAAGATTTCGCATTGCCCCAGAGGTGACACTTTCATCGTTGTAAATCTGAGGGAGGTATGTCGACCCCTATAGGCTGTGTTTTCAGTTTGTGTTAGGGAGTGGGAGTTATTTTAATTTCCTTTGCCAGGGAGCATGTGATCGTTTATCGTATATATATATATTATTATATATTAGTCTTGCAGTAGACAGATATAGTTTGTCTTGTTCAATAAGATAGAATTTACCTTGATGTGCACACAAGTATTGTTACCGTTATTTTTTTCTACTCACTGTCTTCGTCCAGATGTTCAAGAGTCTTCTTATCAACCACATGAGCAACTTTGTGGTCTGCAGTTCCATCCAGCTTGTCGTAAAAGTTAAAGAAGGCTGTGCCTTCCTCGTTGGGTTTAGCTTCTAGAAGCTCATTATTAGTATAAAAGTGATCACCTGCAAAAATTTGTTTGAAAAAACAGTTTTAACCGTTGTCGTCAAGAATGTTTGTCATTCCAACATCTTGAATACTTTATAGACAGCAAATTTAGTCCGAAAACATCACAAACAGTTTTCTTACTTGAATACTTCGGTTGTTTTTAAAGGTAGATTTTGGTATTTATTTTTTTAAATTAGATACAAGCGCAAATGCACTCACAGACATGCCTGTGTGTAGTTTACTCATAACAAATAATTAATTGCAGAAATTTTTAACATTTATGCAGACTTTTGTTTGTGTGCCTCATTGACTTCCCTGGATACTATTAAAAAAAAAAAAAAA
>SRHC01002690.1:60872-86449 GCA_004794325.1 Pomacea maculata
AAAAAAAAAAAAAAAAAAAAAAAAAAGCTCAAGCAATATTATGGCGGTAAAAGACTTAGTAGAAGAGACACGTTCATTAACGAAGTACTAATATTCTCGATGATGATGACAACGATGACAGCAAACTACACAGCTTACCGTCTTTGTCAAATGTTTCGAAAATATGCGTTAAATCACTCAGTCGCAGTATGCTGTCGTGATCGTTGTCCGCACCTTTGAACATTTGCTGAATATCAGTCTCGGATAGTCTGAAAGCATCAGACATTGTGTTGTTACTTTATTGTTTGAAAGATTGTCAGTGAGAATATAGTGTGTGTGTGTGTGTGCGTGCGTGCGTGCGTGCGTGCGTGCGTGCGTGCGTGCGTGCGTGTGTGTGTGTGTGATAAATTAGTCTAAAGTATGAATTCATCGTTTGCAGGTTGCTAATAAGTTCACTGTAGGTAGAATTGTACCGTTAAAGCCCTGTCCTTATAAAACAAATTTGCACGAATGGTAGAGAAAGTGTGATACCATTTGGTTGTCTTTTAATTTTCTACTGGACTGGTATACTTCTTAACCTGCCGCCATGACAGCTGTGACATTACAGTTCACTTTGAGACACTGAGGATCTGTTTGTCTGATCTCCTGTCATGGATTTTCTTCAATATGCTACACACAGAGATGTGAAGACTGAGGAGCAAAGTTTTTTTTTTCTTTTTCTTGGGTCAGCCATGCTCAGGTCATGCCATTATTAGCAAACTCTTCATGACCATTTAATATTCTGTTTTTGAGAGTGTTTGTGAAAATGTCTATTTTTCTTTGAATTGGCAAGGAAGTTGGTTGTAGGTGTGATGTTTCTTCTTTTTGTCTGTCTGTCTGTCTGTCTGTCTGTCTGTCTGTCTGTCTGTCTGTCTGTCTGTCTGTCTGTCTGTCTGTCTGTCTGTCTGTCGAACACTGTAAAACACAATCAGACAGTGGAAGTGTACCCAAGCGCAGAAATTACAAGCCCGGAGATGATAACAATCTTCATGATGCTGTAGGCTGCTGTACCTGCCATATCTGCAATTACTAGAAAAATTTAAATCATTTTTTCTATTTCCTTATTGTATCATAATGTAGTTTAAAATATGATTTTTCTTAATATCAAACATATTAAAATATTCTGAATGAAAAGTTTTTGAAATGTTTTATATAAGCACTTAGTCTTATTCACAAAAAATTATAAAGACAAGTCCATGCTTCTACAAGAAGAAAGTACAGTGAAGGGCCTTTAAGCCACGGTAATTCGGTCTAACCTGCTTCTTCGCGGCTTAAATATTTTTTGATGCAGATATTACCATAAATAATGAAAAAACCCTCATGTGTGCAAATATATATTTGAAGATAAACCAACTATAAAAGTAATAAAATAATGTTGTCAAACGAAATAGCTGCACAGCCTCAGTGTTGGACTAGTGTGTGTTTGTGTGTTTGTGCGTGCGTGTGTCTGTGTGCGTGCAAGGCTGCAGTTGGTCTGAGTAGCACTAATATCTAACAACTTTTTTCTGTCATCCACCTTTGTATTACTGTTGACATATCTACTTACCTGTTTGCTGGGATACTTAGCTGGAGGTCTGTGTCGTCAGCGTGCGAGAAGCTGAGCTGAATGCAACGGAATGTCGGTTGTGTCTTGTACGTTACCACGTGACATCTGCGAGTTATCTGTCTCTCTGACTTCATGACTACGAGTACAATCTGATGCTCTGCGCTCTTTATCACAATATTTTATATTTAGTTTTCAACGGTTAGCAGACTGTTGCTAGTTTCACTACTTTCTGAGCGCCGAGAAAAGAGAAGAAGGCAACAAGAAGTTATACAACAACCTCAGATACACAGCACTGAGAATGAGAAAGTTTTCAGAAATTTAAATAAAGAAAAAAAAATGTCATTCTGCTATGGCGACTGCTGTGGGGAGATCAAATGTTACCCAGGAGTTTAGAAGTGTTCACATGTCCTTACGGGTGTTTTGTAAATTTTAATTACAATCCTCAAAGGATCCGGGAACTGTTCATTCTGAACTTCTGACCTTCACTGTATGAGAAGTACATAAAGCTGATCATACTGATTAAAGTAAATAAGTAACCTGTCATTTAAGTGAGTTAGATAGATGACCACTCGTAGCTATAAGTAATGCTAGTTATATGTATGAGATGTTAGTTATCAGTGCTACAGTCTGGAGTGTAATCACTACTCATAGTGGTTGTGGTGATGATGTTGATTGATGGTGATGGTGATGATGTCTCAACCGCTTATCTCCCCTGGAATGAGTAGACCTGTGAACCGTGGACCGCTTACGTCACGGCGGACATGGCGCAAGGTGAGGTTGGAATGCGGGACGGTAGGTGTCGCTACAGGAGATCTCTCAGACAAGGGGAGAGCAGCGGTCACAATACACCCGTTGATTGTAGGCCGTGGTACACCTACAGCAGGACAACAGCGCTACCTTCTGTTGACACCCGCTGGACACAGGTAGTGAACAGGATGACAGACAAGATGGCGCTACAGTCGCAGACCGCATTACTAGTGAGAAGGGGGTAAGAAAGGCGGTGTGGGTATAAAAGTATAGGTTGTAAATGATGTCTCATCCCATTTGAATTTTATTCCTGTAAATAAGCAAAAGTAACTTACTTTTTAATAAAATGGTAAATATAAATTTAGGTCAAAATGGTTGACAACATTGTAACTACTTGACTCTAGCTTTTAAAAATTAAACCAGCATCAAACTGTCTAGATACATATAAAGATCTAACACTATTTTAGGGGTGTGTCAAAATTCAAAATAAGTTATAAGGTTTCCAAGTAAATAAAAAGCCAAAAAAGAAAGAAATTGAGGGAAAAGCAAAGAAGAATGTCCCCTGCAACTACTCTTATGTTTCTCTGTCACAAATCATGAATTGTTCGTTCTGTCAATATTCCATGCCGTCATAACATCAGGGGCCGCTACTCTCTTTTTTCATTAAACTTCCGACAGCTATTTCCTTCTTAGTGCTCTGCCCTTTAGTTGTTCCTCATGCGACTAAAGCATCTGTATCTTTCTTGGCACTCAGCAAGTTGAGGCGTTAAATTAGCAACAATTTGTTGACAGGTAAACACCCGACATCAAATACCATGATACAATGCGCAGAATGTAGTCTTTTGCTCGTACCCTTGAAGTCAGAGCGTCAGATAACGAGTGCATGTCACGTGGTAACGACTTCAAACAACTGATATTCACTTGCACTGAGCCCAGCTTTTCGCTTGCTCGAGATACAGACCTGATTGCACGTCTCCTAGCAACACGTATGTAAATGTCAACTGGAATACAAACGTGGAAAAAAACAATTTTTGGTTAGACCAACTGCTCTTAGAGAAGACTCAGACACACAAACCAGAAACAGAAAACCAGAAAGTGGCCGACTGACATACTTTCTTCTTGCAAGACGATATAGTTCTCATTACAATTTCTTTTAAACGGGATTGAGCGATTCAACAATTTCAGCAATAAATATTTTTTAAGTGAGATAATAAAAGCATGAGATGTAAATACAATAAGAAAATACAAGACACCATCTGTTATTGGCTAATAATTGCAGATATCATTGCAGATTCAACTGGACACATCATGAAGGTTGTCATCCTTGTTGGTCTTCTGGTTACCGTGCTTGGGTAAACATCTGCGACATATTTTCACAAATCCTTTAAAACACAAAATGTTAAATGGTTGTAAAGAGTTTGACTGATAGTGGCAAAGAAGACCTGAAAAAGATCCAAGAAAAGTTAATTCCTCAATCTTCCTATCTTGATCAGTAGATGTTGATCAAAATAGGTTAAGGAAGGTCGGAGAAACATATCCCCAAGGTTGCATAGTTCACCCTCTGCTGTTTTCCATAAGAGTAAAGTCAAAAGATGTTATGGTGATAAGAGTAGAGAAGTATGTCAGTCAAGTAGGAACACAAATTTGTAGATAACAAGGGCCAAACAAAACAAAAAAGTATATAATGATGGAGAAGTTTCCAGAAAATAGTATTATTAAACACAAATGATTGAAGAACAACCAGAATCGCAGAGACAGCCTAAGTTTTTAACTAAAGAAACATTTGACCATGTTTGGTAAGAGGGTTATAGGACGGTTATAGATAACAAATTGCCAATCTTTATTAAACTTTTGTTCATAAAAGTTATCTAAAAAGTCAACCTTCGATGTATGTGTTGTTTTTCTTGTTGTTTATTTTTCGTAGCAACATATTAATGTTGCCCAAAATAACTCTGATCATCCTGATCTCTCTCGCTCACGAACACACACACTCACTACTCTACCACCAGCAGGGGTGTTCACAAAGCATATCGACAATATTCTCCATAAGAAAAAAAATCACTAATACAATAAAGTAAGGACGAAATGTGTTGATGTCTCCAGGTTCGCGGAAGAAAATTTGTTTGTTACTTTCCGTCGTTTAGACAAAGATCAAGACAGCATACTGAAGCTGAATGACTTATTTCAATATTTCGACTACTACGACGTGAATGGTAAGCTTCATCATCATCATCATCATCAGCAGCAGCATCAGCAGCATCGATGATTTTATTGTTTCGTTAGTGTGCGTTTCTCTTCTTCAAAGTCTTTGCTGCGAGCAAAATTTCTTCTGCCTTTTCTGTACTAATTCTGGTGTAGTTTCCAGGGAAGCCAAAGCCACACAAAACAAATTTCTGTATAATTATTGAACATTTTTGTAATTAATTACAAGCCTTGATTGTTCGTGTTTACCACACACATCGTTGTGTGTCAATGGAGAACTATTGTGATGGAGATAATAACAACGTACACATACATGTCTCATGTAAAATCATAGGACTAAGTAATAAATAAATTATAAATATATAGATTTAAAAATACCTAGAAACTTGAGCTAAGGAAACTATTTCCGATTATTTGATTGGCCGTAACTGGCCGTTTGTAGAAAATTTTACAGATGTCAGAATGGCAAATGTCAGACTATTTGTTTCCCAACAAATCTTGTTTGCAGACAACGGCTTTTTGAGTTATCAGGAGTTTACAGATGGTCTCTATCCCGAGGTACCCAAGGTCGCCTTTCACTTCTACGATGCGCTCGATGGAATTCAAGATCTCAAAATTGGTCGAGGAGTTGCTCATGCCATACTGGCTTATCTGGACAATAACCGTGAGTACGATAAAAGACATACTGTGAACTATATTCGTGCGTACTTCCAGAAATATTCTTTCTTATAGAAAAATAACAAACAAACCCCTTGACATAACATTTAATGAAACGCGAAACCTTAACCCCAACACTGTGCCCTCTGACCTTTATTTTCATGCGCCATTTTGTAGCTTTTGCCAAGCTTTTACAGACCGCTCTCCAGTTGGTTGAATGGGCCCTCGGCTGCTGGTCTCGCCAAGTCATCTTTGTTTTATTGACAGTGTCATTAGAAACTTTCTTTGTTATCATTCAACGCAGTGTTGATTCACTTTCGATTGCCCTTGGTGAGAAATAAAAATACACTCATATTATAAGTTGTTGTTATACGATTTGAACATGTATAACATTTGATATATTTTATATTTTCAGGTGACAGCGAAGTCTCGTACACGGAATTCACGCAAACCTTTCCATTGGTAATAAAATTAGCTGATTTTTTTTTAGGAATGAGAGAAAAAGAGTGGGAAAAGAAAAAAAATGTGATGATTAAGAATTAATAGTAGCAAGAAAGAACAAGAGGAGGGCACTTAACATGCAAAAAAATGCGCTATATATATATGCTGGATTACCTATTAAATAATGTGACTTACATATTTTATACCTTAATGCAATTTTAATAATGTAAGATATGTGTTAGACCACTGGGTGATTATTTGGTGTTACCAGCTTCAAGATGAACTCACAGATGCTTTGGAGGTTTTAACCGACTGATGAGAGGCTACCAGAGGAACAAACAAATAAAAGTTTCTGTTCGAGATTTTAAAAAATTAATGAAGCATGTAACTGATAAGAAGGAAAATAAAGGGACGTTTAATAAACCAAATGACTCGAGGCTCCTTCAATGATTGTAATTCGAGTATTTTCTTAGACCTACGTCTGTTAAAGTCAAACATATTTTTTCATGGTTTGAAAAACCTTTTGCAAGCTTTCTATGGTGTTGTGCAAGAAAAGAAACAATAGAAATCTGTAAGTAGGTCCGCATGCGTTTGTCTGTTTACTAAACACATTAACTTTAGGCAGTGCCTTTAGAAGAAATACAAAGAGAGAGAGAGAGACAGAGAGAGACAGAGAGAGAGAGATTTCGATGTCTTCATCGACGAACCTCCTTGGTTTCTATGAAGGAAACATAAATATAACAAACATTGCTCCTACCACTCATCAATTCAGTATATTCCATAAAAGAGGTAGCGTGCGTAAACAAAGAAGGGAGGCAAGAAAGTATTGGTATACTAAGGAATTGTTCTACTATGGATTACTTCCCATAGCGCGTAAGCAAAAAAGAAGTTAAGGAAGACAGTATTTTAATAGTAATGAACTGCTCTACTATGGATTACTTCCCAATGGAACTTATAAAGCCTGAACAATTCGTTCTGGCAATATATGCTGCAGTCGTTATAACATCAGTGACAGATAACTCTCTTTACTTTTAAATTTCCGACAACTCTTCAATCTCAGTGGTCTGCCCCTACTTTTCAATAAGATGAGACGTGGACCTATCGTTTGCTGACATGAAAACCTCATATGAAATATGGAGAAGAAGTTCGTGGAGCATATCTTGTGCTCATTGGAGTCAGAGCGTCAGATAACCTGTACACGTCACGCTCTAACGTTCAACAATCAACTGTCAGTCACTTGCATTCAGCTCCGCTTCTCGAACTTTCACAATACAGACTTCTCTGAACATCTCCCAGCAGACACGTAAGTAAATATGTAAAGTGTAATGTAAGGTGGTGATCAGAAAACAGTTTTGACATGCACACAGAGAAAGTTGGAGTAAAAGGTTCTGTCACATCGCAGTCTTGTCCTGATGGCTGATGCCTTACCTTCTCCTTCCTCGAGTTACCGACCCTTGACATTCGGATAAAACAAGAACTGAAACAGTGTTCACTCCTTAAATTTTTTTTAAGTTGTATATTTATCTCTTTGGCAATACCTTGATAATTGTGTATAATTAAGAATTTTTTGATGTTTTTGTTTTTAAGAGTTTGCATAAGTGGTGTAGTAATTTACAGTGTTCTGTCGATCTTTTACTTCTTGTACAAGAACTGGTTCGATAAATTAGAATTATAGTATAAGTATATATAGTAGAATAATAAGAAAAAGAATATTTACAACTATATTATGATACAATAAGGAAATAAAAGAAATGATTTTCAATTTTCTAGTGATTGCAGATATGGCAGCCTACAGCATCATGAAGATTGTTATTATCACCGGTCTGGTCATCTCAGCGCTTGGGTACACTTCTACTTTCTACTTGTGGTTTACAGCATTCGACAGACAGACAGACAGACAGACAGACAGACAGACAGACAGACAGACAGACAGACAGACAGACAGACAGACAGACAGACAGACAAGAAGAAACCTCACACACACACACACACACACCTATCTTTCTTGCCAGTTCAAAGCGAGCTAAGCACTTTCACAAAAACTGTTAAAAACCAGAAAATGTAATTATTATGAAGAGTTTTGTGATAATGGCAAAGAAGACCTGAGCATGGCTGACCCAAGAAAACTTTGCTCCTCAGTCTTCACATCTCTGTGTGTAGCATGTTGAAGAAAATCCATGACAGGAGGTCAGACAAACAGATCCTCAGTGTCTCAAAGTGAACTGTCATGTCACAGCTGTCATGGCGGCAGGTTAAGAAGTATACCAGTCCAGTAGAAAATTAAAAGACAACCAAATGGTATCACACTTTCTCTACCATTCGTGCATATTTGTTTTATGAGGACAGGGCTTTAACGGTACAATTCTACCTACAGTGAACTTATTAGCAACCTGCAAACGATGCATTCATACTTTAGACTAATTTATCTTATACACACACACACTATATTCTCACTAACAATCTTTCAAACAATAAAGTAACAACACAATGTTCTTATGGTTTCAGACTATCCGAGACTGATATTCAGAGTATGTTCAAACATTCGGACAACGATCACGATAGCATACTGCGACTGAGTGATTTAACGCATATTTTCGACAAAATCGACAAAGACGGTAAGCTGTGTAGTTTGCTGTTATCGTCGTCATCATCATCGATAATTTTACTACTTCGTTAATGAACGTTTCTCTTCTACTTAGTCTTTAACCGCAATAAAATTGCTTCTGCTTTTTCTTTACTGAATTTTTTTTATAGTATTCAGGTAAGTCAATGAGGCACACAAACAAAAGTCTGCACAAAATTTTCAACATTTCTGCAATTAATTATTTGTTATGAGTAAACTACACACAGGGATGACTGTGAGTGCTGAAGTATTGTGATTGAGATAAATTTACTTATATTTGCTCTCTTGTATGCATTTACGCCTGTGTTTAATTGAAAAAATAAATACCAAAATCTACCTTTTAAAAAAAACGATGTATTTAAGTAAGAAAACTGTTTATGATGTTTTTCGGATAAATTTGCTGTCTATAAAGGATTCAAGATGTCGGAATGACAAATGTTCGTGTTGACAAAGGTTAAAACTTTAAAAGTTTTCTTCGCAGGTGATAATTATTTTACTAATGATGAGCTTCTAGCTGCTCATCCCAACGAGGAAGGCACCGCCTTCTTTAACTTTTACGACAAGCTGGATGGAACTGCAGACCACAAAGTTGCTCGAGTGGTTGCAGAGAAGACTCTTCAACATCTGGACGAAGACAGTGAGTAGAAAAAAATAACGGTAACAATACTTGTGTGCACATCAAGGTAAATTCTATCTTATTGAACAAGACAAACTATATCTGTCTACTGCAAGACTAATATATAATAATATATATACGATAAACGATCACATGCTCCCTGGCAAAGGAAATTAAAATAACTCCCACTCCCTAACACAAACTAAAAACACAGCCTATAGGGGTCGACATACCTCCCTCTCATTTACAATGATGAAAGTGTCACCTCTGGGGCAATGCGAAACCTTCGAGGTAATTCTCGTAGTACTCTTTGTCCGGTTGTCCTCCTCATCTGTCCAAGCCTGTCCTTTCCTTCACTTCATGAGTTTTCAAAGTACCCCGAAGTGTCCCCATTTAACAATGCAACAATTATTGGAGCTGAGGTCTTGACAAGAAAAGATTGAACTTTAAACCCACGTGCTGGCACAAGCACACAACCTCCACATCAAGAGACTGGCACAGTGTCATCTGGCAGTGACACATGCTGTCAAGATTGTTATCCTATTCATCAAGAACTGGTCCTCACATCGTCTGCTTTGCCCACTCGAGACATGAACCATGATATAAAGTCGTTAACTAAACTTTAACCCTAAGACTAAGCCCCTTGACATGAATTCTCACAGTGCCCTTCACTAACTTTTCCCAAGTTTTCCAGGACACTTTCTCGATGGTTGAATGGGTCGTAGGTTGCTGGTCTCGAAAACTCAATTTTGTTCCATTGAGAGTGTCCTGTCCATGTTATCATTCGCTGCAGTCTTTAAAATTTAACGGTTTACCATAGTGAAAAAGAGTTAATATTCAAGATTCGACAAACGTCGCTGTTATATTATTAAAAAGTTCAAAACATTTGTTATGTGGTTTATATTTTCAGACAACGGTGAAATCCCGTATTCGGAATTCGAACACTCCTACCCACTGGTAACAGAATTAGCGGCTATTTAATAATGATGAGAGAGAAAGAGAGTGAGAGATGAGAATATTTAATAGTAGAAGCAGAAGAAGAGAGACTGTCCTGCTCATCCAGAAGCTGTTCTGCAGGAATGAGTTCTCATGGAAGGCGCATTAGACATAGTTTATCACAATCAACTCTAGTCTCTGAACTGTGTAAACTCAAACATTTATAGTAAATGAATATAATATCAAAGACCAATGAAAAATGTTAATATGTAAGATGCTAGTAATGCGAGTGAAATAGTGGACAACCCGTAAATTAAAATAAGAAATGCGAGTTTTATGTTTGACCACCGTTTCTGTAATGTAAATAGTGGAAGCTATATTCTAGACCACCAGTAATGTAATATCAATAGTGTAAGCTACATATATATTAGATCATCTATAATGTAATGTAAGTTAGGTTTTAGACCACTGGTTGATATGTTTTGCTGTTCCCAGTTCTACGCTGAAGTCATGAAGGAGAAGAGGGTCCTTGCTCACTGGTGAGAAGATCACAGAGAGTCGCTACCTGCAGGACACCACAAATACCAGTTGAAAAGTTGATGTAGTTTTAGTTTTCTGCGTGTTACTGATGTGTTGGAAGGTGAAGCGACTTTCAATAAGAAATAAACAGTTCCTGGAACCTTTGGCGAATGTAATTCGTTTGTTGAAATTGATGTCCGTGTGACCGAGAGTTTAAATACAACAGTGAATGTCATCTGAGGTTGAGATCGAATATATCCAGCGAGAACACCGGTATGAAAGTAGGGGGACATCTGTGAAGACTTGTTAAAACCTGGACTGGTTGACCTTTTACAGCTTTCTATGGGAAGTAATCCATAGTAGAACAATTCCTTAATATACCAATACTTTCTTCCTTCACTTCTTTATTTGTTTACGCACGCTACCTCTTTTATGGAATATACTGAATTGATGAGTGGTAGGAGCAATATTTGTTTTATTTTTTTTCCCCTTCCAAGCAACCAAGGAGGTTCCTCGATAATTCCATTGAAATCTCTCTCTCTCTCTCTCTCTCTCTCTCTCTCTCTCTCTCTCTCTCTCTCTCTCTCTCTCTCTCTCTCCCTGTATTTTTTGTAAAGGCACTGCCCAATGTTAAAGTGTTTAGTAAGCAGACCAACACATGCGGACCGACTTACAGATCTGTTTTGTTTATTTTATTGCACAACACCCTAGAAGACTTGCAAAAGATTTTTAAAACAATGAAAAAATATGCGTTGACTTTAACAGACGTAGGTCTAAGAAAATACTTTCCGTTTGTTAATTGGGAAGAGGGTTCATGATACAAATGAATGAGGGAGGAGTACAGTAGAAATAAATGGTTATGTCTGGCATGACAACGAGGTACACAGCTAATGATGACAACTAACGTCCGCAGAATACTTGATAGATACATAGAGAAGTGATAGCGGGGGAAAGGACAGGTACAGATGTTAAGACGGAGATGAAGACACTACAGAGGACGAAATGGATGTGCAAGGTTTCCGTCATAAGAAAATACCTGTGGTCCTCGTTCTGGCAGGTCAAAGGTTCGGTACCAGGCTAAAGACAGTCCTGTATTGCCTGTGACTAAGATTATCATCATAATGAAAACTCCAGCTTTAATATTAATATCAACGAAGACGACTTGTCTATTTAAATTCGAAAAAAAGTCTGTTTACTGACCACTTGAACATTCGAGAAGCTTCGAGTTCTCCCTCGCCACGTTTCTCATACAATGTGTGTGTATGAAATTATTGTGTATAATTAAGAGTGTGTGTATAATTGTGTAAATATAACTGGCTATAAATATGTGATACTTTCACAGTTTGAGGCCTGGGCAGAATAGGTGTGAGAAGCATCATGGGAATGCTCGGTCATGGGCGCAAGTAAATGTTTCTGCTACTAACAATGTTGTGTAATCAAACGGCTCGTTAAACGGTGACTGCCTCTACAACTTCCGTTAAATTGCTTTTACTGGTTTTCTTTGTGTCCACAGTTTACATGTGTTTACAGGTCTTTACAGGTTTTAACAAGTCTTTTCAGATGTTCCCTACTATTTTTTCTTCTGTTTCTTCTCAACATAAAAAAAATAACAATCACAATTTCCCCTTCTCGATCATAAGGACATCAGTCTCAACAATCGAATTACAATCATCGAAGGAGCCTCGAGTCATTTGGTTTATTAAACTTCACTTTATTTTCCTTCATATCAGTTACATGCTTCATCAATGTTTTGAAATCTCAAACAGAAACTTTTATTTGTTTCTTCTTCTGGGAGCCTGTCATCAGTCGGTTAAGACCTCCAATGCACGTGTCACTGTATCTTTAAACTGGTAACACCAAATAATCACCCAGTGGTCAAACACATATCTTACATTATTAAAATTACATTAAGGAGTAAAATATATAACTTACATAACTTAACAAATAATCCAGCATATATATCGCATTTTTTGCATGTTAAGTATCCTCCTCTTCTTCTTTTTTGCTACTGTTTCTTCTTAATCATCACATTTTTTCTTTTCTCTTCTTTTTCTCTCATTTCTCAAAAATATATCAGCTAATTTTATTACCAATGGAAATGTTTGCGTGAATTCCGTGTACGAGACTTCGCTGTCAACTGAAAATATTAAAAATATATCAAATGTTATACATGTTCGAATCGTAGGCTATGAACATACAGCAAAGGGTTTGCTTAGTGATGTAAACTAAATTTTAGTTAACTTCCAAGAGATTCCCTTTTTTCGTGGGGAGCATGTTGGGAAGCGTGAATTTTTTAAAATTAATTGTTCCATCGACTTTTTGATCTTTCTTTGTGAGTATATATATATATTGTGTTTTTATGTGTATATATATATATAATGAGTTTTCGGGAGACATATTTTGTTAGTTTTTTTGGATAAGAAAGAATATTTCGGGGATGTAGGCACGAGTATTGTTCACAGTCTGTCTTTTATCGTACTCACGGTCATTGTCCAGACGAGCCAGTATGGCATGAGCAACTCCTCGACCAATTTTGACATCTTTAATTCCATCGAGCTTGTCGTAGAAGTGAAAGGCGACCTTGGGTATCTCGGGGTAGAGACCATCTATGAACTCCTGATAACTCAAAAAGCCATCGCCTGCAAACAAGATTTGTTGGGAAAGAAATAGTCTTCTTATTGTCGTCAATGACATTTGCCATTCTGACATCTTTAACATTTTCTAAAAAAAAACCGACCAGTTTTGGCCAAACAATTAATCTTGCTTTGGCTTTTTGCTTTGATGAGGAGGAGGAGGAAGAGGAGGAGGAGGGTTACCATTCACGTAGTAGTAGTCGAAATATTGAAATATGTCATTCAGCTTCAGTATGCCGTCTTGATCTTTGTCCAAACTTTGGAAAGTAACAAACAAATTTTCTTCGGCTAACCTGGAGACATCAATACATTTCGTAATTACTTTATTGTATTAGTGAATTTTTTTCTTATGATAAATATTTTAGATATGCTGTGTGAATACCCATGCTGGTGGTAGAGTAGGGAATGTGTGTTATCAAGCATTAACATGTTGCTAAGGAGCTAACTGCCGCAGAAAACACAAACATCGCAAGTTCTCTTTGGATCAACTATGCTCAGGTCTTTGCCACTATCAGTCAAACTCTTTACAACTGTTTAACATTTTGTGTTTTAAAGGATTTGTGAAAATATGTAACAGATGTTTACCCAAGCACGGTAACCAGAAGACCAACAAGGATGACAACCTTCATGATGTGTCCAGTTGAATCTGCAATGATATCTGCAATTATTAGCCAATAACAGATGGTGTCTTGTATTTTCTTATTGTATTTACATCTCATGCTTTTATTATCTCATTTAAAAATATTTTGTTGATGAAATTGTCGAATCGCTCAGTCCCTTTTAAAAGCAATTGTAATGAGAACTATAAGGTCTTGCAAGAAGAAAGTATGTCAGTCGGCCACTTTCTGTTTTTCAAGCGTGTTTGTGTGTATGTGTGTGTATTCTCTAAGGGAGTTGGTCTAACCAAAACTAAGGTTTAACAACTTTTTTTGGTTTTTTTCCACGTTTGTATTCCAGTTGACATTTACATACGTGTTGCTAGGAGACGTGCAATCAGGTCTGTATCTCGAGTCTGCGAGAAGCTGGGCTCAGTGCAAGTGAATGTCAGTTGTTTCTTGTTCGTTACCACGTGACATGCACACGTTATCTGACGCTCTGACATCAAGCAAAAGACTATATTCTGCGCATTTTATCATGATATTTGATGTCGGGTGTTTACCTGTCAACAAAATGTTGCTAATGTAACGCCACAACTTGCTGAGTGCCAAGAAAAGTACAGAAGTTTTAGTCGCATGAGGAACAACCAAAGGGCAGAGCACTGAGAAGGAAAACGTTGTCGGAAATTCATTGAAAAAAAGAGAGTATCGGCCCCTGATATTATGACGGCATGGAATATTGACAGAACGAACAATTCATGATTTGTGACAGAGAAACATAAGAGTAGTTGTCGGGGACATTCTTCTTTGCTCGTTGTCACAATTTCTTTCTTTTTTGGCTTTTTATTAACTTCGAAACCTTATAACTTATTTTGAATATGACACACCCCTATGCCTGGAGCATATCTTGTGCTCGTAACATTGGAGTCAGAGCGTCAGATAACCTGTACACGTCACGCTCTAACGTTCAACGATCAACTGACAGTCACTTGCATTCAGCTCCGCTTCTGCTTCTCGAACTCACAATACAGACTTCTGAACATATCCCAGCAGACACGTAAGTAAATATGTTAAGTGTTATGTAAGGTGGTGATCAGAAAACAGTTTTTACATGCACACAGAGAAAGTTCGAGTAAAAGGTTCTGTCACATAGCAGACTTTTGGTTAATAAAAGTTACTAATTCCTGCAAAAAGTAATGCATTTTGAAAATTTTGTGTAACATTGAAAAAAGTGTCTGCCAATATGATGAAAAATAATTACTTTTTTAAGCTACATTAAAACAGAGGCTTTGAGAAATTACAGAACTTTGATTACACTTTGCTGACAACTACAAATATTGTTGCAGACTAAGCTGCACAGTTCATCATGAAGGTTGTTGTCCTGTTTGGTCTTCTGGGCGCTGTGCTTGGTGGGTAAGCATCTACACTTCACTGAAGATGAAGTTCTCTTGTGCAGCGCACTTTCCCACACATACAAAACGAGTTCAATACACTTCCTAAGAATACTGTTCAAAACAGAAAATATTAAATCTTTATTAACAGTTTAACCTTTAATGACAAGGATGAGTTACAAGTGGCTGATGCAGGACAAAGTAGATCATCAGTTCTAGCATCTTGACACATTCACATGAGAAAATGCCTGATGCCAGGTCAGTGAAGTCCAAGAAAAGTTCACAGTTTTACAAAGTACAGTTCCTCTCTGTCACAGTTAAGTCAAAGAAGTCTGGCTGCTATAGTGGTAGCTCATCAGTCAAGGGGCACTACAATAAAAGACATAGAAAAAAAAACTAGAATGCTAGCCTCTTCAAGTTGGTTAAGCGATATACTCCTTGCCCAAATATAGAAGGAAGGGGTAGTAAATTTAGAAAATCTCACTCAAAACTTGTATAGGTAATCATAAACATATTTTCTTGAGTAGCCAGATTAACAAATTAAAAAAATGTGTAGAAATTGTAGTAGTAATAATAATTGCTAAATTTGTAAAGCGCATACTCACTCCTAAGAACATGCTCTTAGCACTTAAGAACAAAAATGAAACAAGGACAACACACGAGGGAAAGGTAAACAAACAAATAACATATGAATTATAAAGAAATAAACAACCGTACTAAACGAAGAATAAAATCAAATACAGAAAACACAAAGAGGAACCACATAAGAAGAACATGAGCTAACTAACATGATATTGCAAAAAGGAAGGGTGTGACAAAGGACTAGCATTATGGGATAGGGTGTTAGGATACATGTTTACGGTTATACATAAAATCAACCATCATTTCTTACATGAAGAGAAGACTTTCAAAAAATATCATTTTCCGCAGTAAAGGTGTAGAAATGCTAACTGCACTCAATAAACTGAACACACACACCAACTCCAGCACCAGCAGCATCAACACTGGCGGCCATCAATAAATAAAATGATGCCCAAAGTTTTCTTTACTTTCAGAATGAGCCTGGATGACATTCGCCGTGGTTTTAAACGTCTCGACACAAATAACGACGGCACGGTGCGAACGAACGAAGTGACTGAATACTTCAACAAAATTGACACTAACGGTAAACTTTCTGGTCTGCTGTCGTCGTCATCATCATCGTCGTCGTCGTCATCATTATCATCATCCCATACAACGTATATATATAAAGCAATTCATGCATACTAAAAAAAAATGTCATAAACCAAGACGTAGAACAGTTCTATACATACATAAGTAAGAAAACTCTTTCTGGTGGTCTTACCACAAACGTGAAAGCGGGAATAAAAGAAAAACGAAACAGTAAGTGTTTACAGCAAAACAACAACGGTCACAAAAACTGTTCCACAAAAACATCTCTTTGGCAGGTGACGGCTTCGTGACCCTCGAAGAATTCAAAGCTTACCTACCCGCCGATGTACCCCAAGCTAAACTTCAGGGCTCCTTCAAATTTTACGACAAAACAGATGGAGAGGATGACAATAAAGTATCTCGAGAGGTTGCTAGCAAAGTGTTCGACAATTTGGACCTTAACGGTGAGTAGGCTACCGCCACATATAAACCAACTGAAAGAAGTCTTTCAAGGGAACAAATTTTTATTTTCTGCACCAGCAGAAATGGTTGACTGTTTCAGCGGTTGAAGGGAAGTAATCCATAGGGGAACAACTCCTGAAGGTTCCAGTAGTTGCCTCCCTTGTATATTAATTCATTCGCTAACAGAGCGATGTGTTCTAAGATGCTACCCTGAGTAATACATATCTGTAGGAACCGGTCCGGGCGGCAGTGTGCGGGCTGAGGTCAGATCCGAACCAAGAGTCGAGAAAGAGTCAGAACCTTAAGGTCCACGGCCAACATCGGTCTATTTACTCATTTAGTTGTCATATTGCTTGGAAGCAAAAAGTCCTTAAACTTTCATATTTCCGTCATTAATGTTGTTATATGATTTAAAAATCTCAAATACTTCTAAATATTTTATGTTTTCAGACGACAGCGAAATTCCCTTTGAAGAATTCATGCAGACCTATCCACTGGTAATAAAATCGGCTGATAGTTAAGTGGAAGGGGAGAGAGAAAGAGAGAGAAAAAGAAAGTAATATAAAGAAAGACCTCTGTCCACTCAGCAGCTGCTTTGCAGGAATGAGTACCTTGCATATCAGGAAAGGTGCCCTATATAATTATACATATATCGTTGACCTCATTCAACTCTAACCTCTAGATTATGTGACCTCTGACCTTCACTCTGTCATTTGAGTGAGTTAGATGCTTGACCACTCGTAACTACATTTGATAAAAGCAATGCAAGTTATATGTTTAACCACCTGCAGTTATATGTTGTTGTTTTTTTTTCAGATGAAAGCTGCCATTGCAAAAGAGATCCTGGCCTTATCCGCTTCATAAGAGAGACTCACGGAAATGGTAGCCAGAGGAGAGGAGAAATACAAGTTGTACTTCTAAAATGTTTGTAGTTTTAGAGTTTAGTGTGTGGGTGAGGCGGGGCGGAAAATTAAAAACTTTTGACATTTGGTCGCTACGTAGAATCTTCAGTCATTGTCATTCTCTTGTTCATGCTGATGGTTCTTTTGAAAATAGAACTAAGATAAAATAAATATTACATCGTTAATACTGTTTACAATTATTATTATTACTACTACTACTACTACCACCACTACTATAATGCCTCTCCCCATCAAGAAGCAGGTATCAAACACTTTATGCGAATTGAAACAAATTGTTGCTGCTGTTGTTTTTGTTGTTGTTAGTATTATTAGTGTTGTTGTTAGTATTACTAATTTATTAGCTTGCTACGTCACCATAGAACTTATGTTAACCCTCCAGTTTCTTAGTGGAGTCACATTCAACAAGATGGCGGCCACCGTACTGTTTGGTCGCAAACAGTAGAGGCTGAGGCTGGTAGATAAGTGTTGGCCCTTGTTAGGCGCTGTTAAGCTTGAGACAAAAGTCCGGCCTAGGGGACGAGACAGTCACGTGGTGACACACGGCGGTGCCAGAGTCTCAGCGCTCGTGACGGAGGTCGCTACGATCGACGGATTCTCGGACGTCAGCAACATCAGAGGGCCCTCCACGTGGCAAGAGACTTAGTGTGGAGTGGCGAGTGTGTGTTACTTGTTAATTAATGGCTCAAGATATCTGGACTAGGGATAGACAAATAACAGAACACCTAGGGAGCAGCCATATGTTGGAATATTTGAAAGTGTATATTGTAAAGGGATTTGGAAAACTCTCGATTATTAATAATCTCTTTATCACACTAAACTGCCTTGTGTTTGTTATTGGGGGCTCGCACTCAAGTGAAGTATGATTAGCAATGTTGTGTAAGTGTGCGTGTTCAGTAAATGTCAGCGTGAGTTAGCAGACGTGTCGTGAGTGTGATTTGTCCGAGACAACGGTAATCGCAACCTCTGACCCTCTTCACGTGCTCATTCCCCGGAGCTCACGACACCCGCCCCTAATATTATCAAGTCTGCGGCGGTCTATAATCGTATCAGCTACCCCACAAACAGGTTTTTTTCTCTGATTTCTCAAACTTCATCTGTGAGACAATGCATCAATACAGGTAAAATATTCGCAAGGTAGTACAGGTAGTCCTCGACTTACGACGGGGATCCGTTCTTAACGCGGCGTCGTAAACCGAATTTCGACGTAAGTCGGATCATACGTTTATACAGTACTGTAGCATAATAACAGTACAGTACTGCAAACACTTAGCCTATCCAAACACCTATCCTAACACTGTAACACAGTACCCTATATAATTAGCAATAAACATAAGTACAGTAAAGTATTGTGCAGTACAGTCCGCTTTGTTATCACTGTCGCTGTCATAGGAGCAGATCCTGTCACGTGTTCAAGGGTGCGATCTTTACCCTTGATAATCGTAGCGACAGTCGACAGAAGTCCTACTGACCTGCCAGTTTCTGTTGCTGTTTCCCCCTTCTCAGATTGCCTTATGATATCCACTTTCACCTCCATGGTGATGGCCTTCCTTTTCTTTGATGCACAGTTATCAGATGAGTCTAAATTTCGCTGAACCTCGTAAGTCGGAATGAGCGTCGTAACCACGAAAACGACGTAACTCGAGACCGTCGTAACCCGAGGACTACCTGTATTCCAGAAATGTGACAGCGGCCTACAAGAGTGTAAATAATATCTCCATTTTTTTTTCTTTCACGTCAAAATCTTTTCAAGGTGTATAAAGTAACGCAGATAATAAGTTACTTGTCCTCTACACTCCTATTATGTTTCTCTATCACAAAACCTTAGAAATTCCATACCGCCGCCGCAGTGACCATAACACTAGGGGCCGCTACTCTCTTTTTTTTTTTTAAATTTCAGACAAATGTCTCATTCTCAGTGCTCTGCCCTTTGGGTCGCTCGTCATACACCTAGAGCTTATCAACTTATTTTGCGTGAATTATTCAGTTTGCTGATATGGTGACTTAGTAAAAGTGTCGAAATACATTGCATACAACATCATCTCTGACATGTAACACTTTCTTGTCGCTCAGAAAGTATTGAAACAGCAGTCTGCTAGCACTGAAAGACCCAAAATGAAATACCGTGACAGAGCTTCATATTTTACTTGTAATCTCGTAGTCAGAGCGACAGATAGCTTGTAGATGTCACGTGGTAACGTACTAGAAACAACCGACATTCACTTGCATTCAGCTCAGCTTCTCGCACGCTCACGACACAGACCTCCAGCTAAGTATCCCAGTAGACAGGTAAGTAGATATGTCAACTGTAATACAGAGGTGGATAACAGAAACAAAGTTGTTAAATATTAATGCTACTCAAACCAACTGCAGCCTTGCACGCACACAAACACACAAACACACACTAGTCCAACACTGAGGCTGTGTAGCTATTTCTTTTGACAACATTTATTATGTTGATTGATTTATCTTTAAATATATTTGCGCACATGATTGATTGGGTGACTTAGTGATGTCTAATTTTCTGTCGAACATACAAAAAAATTTTTTTTCATTAATTATTGTATATTATGCATTATCAAATAAATATTTCAGTCGGTTTGTAGGAGTTCGGACCACAGTTACCGCGGTTCAATGGCCCTGCACTGTACTTTCTTCTTATACAACCAAAGACTTGTTCTTAGAATTTGTTAAGAATAAGACTGCATGGTTCTATGAAACCTTTCAGAAAATGTCCATTAAGAACATTTTAAAATGTTTCATAATGAGAACAATTATATTTTAAACTACATTATGATACAATAAGGAAATTCAAGAAAATTGAAATTTTCTAGTGTTTGCAGATATGGCAGATACAGCTCCAAACAACATCCTGAAGATTGTTATCATCTCCGGTCTTGTAATTTCTGCTCTTAAGTACTCTTCTACTACTATTTTTACAGTATTCGACTATCAGACAGGCAGAGAGACAGACAGACGGACAGACAAACAGACAGACAGACAGACAGACAGACAGACAGACAGACAGACAGACAGACAGACAGACAGACAGACAGACAGACAGACAGACAGACAGACAGACAGACAGACAAGAAGAAGAAACATCACACATACAACCATCTTCCCTGCCAATTCAAATCGAGCTAAGCACTTTCACAAACACTGTTAAAAACACAGAAATTGTAATCATTATGAAGAGTTTGCTGATAATGTCAAAGAAGACCTGAGCATGGCTGACCCAAGAAAACTTTGCTCCTCAGTCTTCACATCTCTGTGTGTAGCATGTTGAAGAAAATCCATGACAGGAGGTCAGACAAGCAGATCCTCAGTGTCTCAAAGTGAACTGTCATGTCACAGCTGTCATGGCGGCAGGTTAAGAAGTATACCAGTCCAGTAGAAAATTAAAAGACAACCAAATGGTATCACACTTTCTCTACCATTCGTGCATATTTGTTTAATAAGGACAGGGCTTTAACGGTACAATTCTTGCTGCAGTGAACTTATTAGCAACCTGCAAACGATGCACTTATACTTTCGACTAACTTTATCTTACACACACACACATGTTGACAATTATCTTCGATAACAGCACTTCTGATGATTTCAGACTATCCGATGATACTGTTCAAGATACTTTCAAAAATTTGGACATGGATCACGATGGAATACTGCACGAGAAGGATTTCATATCTTTTTTTGACTCCATCGACACAAACGGTAAGCTGTGTAGGTTACTGTCATCGTCGTCATTATCATCGATAATAATATTACTTCGTTAATGAACGTTTCTCTTCTACTAAGTCTTTTCCGCGATAATATTGCTTCTGCTTTTTCTTTACTGATTCCTTAATAGTATCCAGGTAGGTGAATGAGGCACACAAACAAAAGTCTGCATAAACATTTTAAACATTTCTGGAATTAATTATTTGTTATGATGGTATGAGTACACAGGCATGTCTGTGAGTGCAGAAGTATTGAGATTGAGATAATTATATTTACTTATATTTGCTACCTTGTATGCATTTACGCTTGTATCTACTTTCAATAAATAAAAAAAAATCCAAACAACAGAATCTACCTTTAAAACTTGATGTATTCAAGTAAGAAAACGATTTGTGATGTTTTCGGACTAAATTTGCTGTTAATAAAGCATTTAAGATGACGGAATGACAAACGTTCTTGACGACTCGGTTAAAACCTTTTTTTCATACAAATTTTCTTTCCAGGGGATGATTTTTTGAGTCATGACGAGTTTACAGGTGCTGAAGAAGCTACCTTAAAAGAGAAAACCACCGCCATCTTTAACTTTTACGACAGGCTTGATGGAACTGTAGACCAAAGAGTTTCTCGAAAAATTCCACACATCATGTTTAGCCGTCTAGACCATGACGGTGAGTAGACTAAAAATAACAGTAACAGAACTTGTGTATACATTAAGGTAAATTTTGTCTTATTGACCCAGACTACCTATATCTATCTACTGCACGACTAGTATATAATATAAATATTATATATTTCTAGCTTTTCTCAAGTTTCCCAGGACACTTTCTCGATGGTTGAATGGGTCGTAGGTTGCTGGTCTCAAAAAGTCAATTTTCTTCCATTGAGTGTCCTGTCCTTGTCATCATTCAACATTCAAACGTCGCTGTTATATTATTAGAAAGTTTCAAACATTTGTTATGTGGTTTATATTTTCAGGAAACGGTGAAATCCCGTATTCGGAATATCAACACTCCTACCCACTGGTAACAGAAATAGCGGATATTTAATAGTGATGAGAGAGAAAGAGAGTGAGAGATGAGAAAATGTAGTGGTGGTAGAAGAGAGACTGTCCTGCTCATCCAGAAACTGTTTTGCAGGAATGAGTTATTATGGAAGGCGCCTTAGACATAGTTTATTATAATCGACTTTAGCCTCTAAACTATGAGACTTCTAATTTTTACTATAAATGAATGTAACATTAAAGACGAACGCAAATATTAATGCTTACGATGTAAGTAATGCTTCGTAAAGTGAATTAGAAATGAGTTTTATTTTTGACCACCGGTAATGTAATGTCAGTAGTGTAAGCTACATTCTAGATCACCTGTAATGTAAATAGAATAAGCTATATTGTAGACAACCAGAAATTTAATGTAAGTAATGTAAGTTTTGTACTGGACCACACTGAGTGATATGTTTTGCTGTTGCCAGTTTCAAAAAGAGTTCGTATGGGAGATGGAGCACACTTTCGGACATCAATTTGACGAAGAACACTAACTGCAGGAAGGGACAAATAACAGTTTGAATGTTTGAAACGTTGATGTAGTTTTTAGCTCTGTGTGCTTAACTGATGTGTTGGAAAGTGAAGCGACTTTTAATAATAAATGAATAGTTTCTGGATCCTTTGACGATTGTAATTCATTTGTTGAAACTGATGTCCGTGTGACCGAGAGTTTAAATACAACAGTGAATGTCATTTTCTGCGGTTGAGATCTGACATATTCAGCTAGAACACCGGTATGAAAGTAGGGGACATCTGTGAAGACTTGTTAAAACCTGGACTGGTTGACCTTTTACAGCTTTCTGTGGGAAGTAATCCAAAGTAGAACAATTCCTTAAAATATCAATATTTTCCTCCCTCACTTCTTTATTTATTAACGGTGTAGCGTGTTTTTAACGCTACCATACTTGCGAAAAAGTTTGGTTAAGGGGGATGAGAAACGTCACGTGATCAAGCATTTTGAGTACAGGCCGGAGAGCACGAACTGACCAAACTTCCTCACATATATACCTCCCTAAACCCCTCCCTCTCCTCTACCAACCCACTCAACATTCCCCATGTGCCCCCAGAAGCCCCATTCACCACAATCACTTTTAGGTGGAAGTACTTTCCCTTCTGAAGTAAACAACAAATAACAACATTTCTACCAGACAGAACGGACAAAGAGAAGATCACTTTACAAGAAGATATCACAGTTGGGAGAGTAGTCGTTCTTTGCATGTACACCCTTGCTGACCGTATGATTTCTCATGATGTTCGTGGCTTTTCTCTTAACCCTTCTGTCTTGTGCGAGTGCCAGGAGTTCCAATACTTTCTTAGAATAATTACAAACATTATTCTTTGGTTATTTGTCAATCATTTGAGAAAAACTGTTTACTCTTTCGACGTTAGTATTAGAGCTTTTTAACAGAGAAATACTGCGATGACTGTGAGCTGCACACAGTGATCATAGTGATGACCTTTCCCCTCCGCGACATAGAAAAGTTGAAAAAGCTTTTATCGGGATACAAAGACCTGAATAATGAATTGCTTAAACAGCGAAAGCACTGATTAAATAATGTTGTTTCACACACTTGAAATGCAGGCACGTAGTGAAATAAAAGCCCATGTTCGCAAAAAAAGAGAATACTTGTTAATATGAATGCAGAAACACTTATTTGAAAAAATGATTTTCTTTGATATATTATAGTTCAAAATATATAAGGTCAAAATTATTTTAAAAATTAAATATAGAGAACTGACACATAACCTGAAATCAATCTTTGCTGTTTATAGTTACTTTTTCAACAAAGAAATAGAACCTTTTGGCAATAAATTTACTGAAATATAACTTTTTCACATACATCAAAACACAAAGGTGAATTTTGTGTAAACACCATCAAAATTTGGTCACATTAATAATAAATACATACTTTTTTTTAGTATTTTATAATTAAATAAGTCGACAAAATTTTGAGGTCGATGTAGGAAAAAGGAAGGGATTAGAATATTAGATTAGTTTACAACCCTTTCATAACCACTAAGCAACCACTAAGCATTGGTCAGTTATGGTCATCATAGCTTTAATTCCTAAAATCACAGACAGGACACATTTCCACGTGGATACAATGTTTTTGTAATTACATTTTTTCCAATAATATTAATATTATTATCGCATCATAACAGCTTGATATCCATCAGGATCAATCAACAAGCAGCAGGATCGAAGACTGTTTGCATTCGACACAAAATCAACTAATCCACAAATTAGTAGAAAATGACAAAACGGGAGTGAGGGAGGATAGTCTTGATCGGACTATAAAATAAAATGCAATATAATATTGTTGAGTAAAAATTGAAACCATCGTCGCTCTTTCACTGTTGACATTGCGGTGCCTGTTCCTAAACCGGTTGGAAGGAAATGAAGCTGGCTAGAGGCGCACTAAGCCGGGGAGATCAAGTCTAAGCTACTTTGTAAATGTTCCCAGGTTACCTGCATGGGCAGTGCATGGGGAGACTATTGTCCTGAATCCGGGTAACGGAAGTGTCGCCATTATCTAACCTCACGACAGTCAGTCCAGTCTGTACCCGTGATGGGCGCTAACCAATGCGCCACCGGGACTGCGGAAGATCGATATGGAGTTTTCAGTGATTATTCTACAATAATTTCTCCATGTAAGGCAGCTACTTCCTGAATACCTGTAGTGTCATATTACTTTTAGTATGTTGTCTTGTGGGGAGATTTTGGTCTTTTTTAGATATATAGCTGTATTTTACAGGGACCGACAAAGGGAGATAAACAATAACCGGATTTGTGTGTAGACATTGACAGAGTTATTTCCCTTGGCATGCAGTAAAGGACGTGGGCCGCTAATTTACCTGAAAGGTTAAGGTGCATTGTGTTCTAAGCACACATGGGCTGGAAAGAAACTATGTCGACAGTCTAAAAACCATCTCGATTCTATGATGACATCAGATGAAGCTCGTAAACAGGTGTAAATGTGTAAAGGTGTAATTTTATTCAGCGACAAGGTGATTTTTTTTTTTTGTCGGCAGTTTGGCTGCTCATCGACGCTACTCACAATGAAAGCATAAAGTATGGGTATCTGCTTTTCACTAACACTGATGTTGACATCAGTGAACAGATTTTTTTATTTGCACTAACCCCTTCATTTACAGCCACAGATTTTTTTTTACTATTTTTATTTCTTAGAATACGCTATAATGACAAACCGAAAACTTGTAATAAAGACGACAGATGCCAGTCAAGGGACGAATGAATGATGACTGACAAATAGACATAATTTTTAAAAGTATCAAACACATAGCATCTTTGCGAATAACATATATGTTAGTAGTGTATGCTGCTTTGTGAA
>SRHC01002690.1:86736-106990 GCA_004794325.1 Pomacea maculata
ATTAATGTTTTGATCATTATTTCGGCTTTGAATGAACACGACTCTTGGTATTAATGCGGGAGAGGCTTACGTGAGACGAGACTGTTTAGACGAACGACAACTCTGTATACAAGGCCGATCACTCTGGGCAAGACACTCGTAGAGTTTTGAGTCATCACCGGCCATGTTTGTCAGGCCATCAGCTGCAATGTCCAGCAGGATGTGCTTATTCATCGCTGTGACTTTGGCAACGTGGTAAGGTTAACAGTTGTTGTTGTTGTTGTTGTTGTTGTTGTTGTTGTTGTTGTTGTTGTTGTGTTCTACGCTGAGGACTTGTGTCTTTGATAGATGTTTCTTGCGAATCATCCTACCTTCAAACCTTTGGATGTTTCTGATTAGGATCCTATTTTCTATGTACTGCGTGTATGAGTGTTTTTCCGTTCAATCCTATAACGTCTTAAGATGGTCTTTGAGGTTTCAGGTTTATTTAATTTTCATGTTTTCCTTTCACTTCAGGAAACCTCTATGAACTTTATAGAGTTTTTTATTAAAAGATTTTTAATTTACAACATGAAGGGCAGTAAACAACAATTATGAAAGCATTGAATGGATAAGTTATTGTCGAGTAAAAAAAATAATAATATTTCCCCGAAAATGAGTTTCTGGTGAAAAGTTCAGACCTATCGGACGATGGGAGATGGGTAGCAATATCGGTTACAAAATTCCAATCAGACAGATTGAGTTAAATAAAGTGTGTAATGAACACACGATCAATGCTGAAATATAACATTGTCATATTTTTTATCATTATTTTTATTATATGTATTTTTAAATATTTATTTATTTTCTTACAAATTGTCAGCGAGGGAGGCGTGAGGTGGACACGTTACGTGAAGTTTGATGGCCTCGTTAAGGTCAACGGTTGCCCTCACTCAGAGCTCGGGGGCGAGGGCATGAACGTGCGCTACTGCGCCTCCACCTGCACCTCCAGCTCCAGGTGTGCTTCTTTCTTCTACCTGACTGCAAACAGAACGTGCATCATGAACGACCTGATCTTTCCATCCACAAGTGGAGGCACTGTCTTGCCTGGTGCGAGATACTTCCAAGCCGTAACAGGTATCTCTGTGCAGATCCATGCGTTAAATTTTTTAAAATAAATTTTAGAGAATACATTCAATGTGTCTCAAGACTGTTGTCTAACAGATATTCAAAGCGCTAACTGGAATATTTATAAAACTGTCCTAATGCCTTTGCCGGAAAATTTGCAACGCCAACCTAAATGATTACCGACAAATATACATTACAACCTGACCTTATTATTCTGTAACTTTACCTTAAAATTTACTGGCAAATATTGATGACTACTGTGTTTACATGGTAACAGGGTTTAAAGTCACCGACAAATAAACATCAGTTCATGTCACATGGTAACATAACGATAAAATGTTCTCATAAACATGGCTTCTTTACATGCTTGCATTGTATCTGAACCATGGCACCATTAATTTTAAAGCTAATGAAAAAGGAAGCTAAAAGGTTTGAAGGAAACACTATATTCTCTCTCTTCCGTGAGATCCTAACATCTTAAGAAGCGCTCGGTCGTAAATAACAACAGCCCATAAACGTTTCTTGTTGACGATTGTCAGTCATTTGTCAAGGAAGCAGATTTATGCAAAAATATACTGAAATATTGTCTGAGAAAAAATGTCTCGGTACCTCTGTGTAAGAGTTGGTTCTCAGCAAAGGCTAGACACTTCAAAACACAGATCACTCGACCGTGTGTACACCTCGCTTTTAAAACTCGTTGTACGGGTATTGCAGGGTATCATGAAGGCACAATACCATTCCTGGTCCACTGATGAGATTCACGCAGAGATATTTGCTCTTTTATTCTCAGTTTTTATCCTTCTGTCACGAGTGAATTACATTTATGTAACTTATTCAAGCTGCACGGCAGCTACTTTTTTTTTTAAGAAAATAAAGATTTCTGTACCTTCAGATACTCACTTTTGCTTCGCATTTTTATTCGTTTTTTTAATTTGTTCTTATTGTTTTGATAACAATTGGGTTTTTTACAAGCAACTTGCATTAAAAACATGTTCTTTATGAGCAAATTTTCTGATCGATGTGACTGGATTTAATGCCACTGCTTGTAAAGGTCTACTTTATTTTTAATTATTGCACAGCAGAGTGAGGTTGACGAGGAAGCAAAGTGTAATTTTAATCAATCAAACGGTAGTTGCTGTTTGTCTACATAAATATCTAACAAATACGGTTTCAAAGAATGAATTAGATTCTTTAAACCTGAGCCGGAAGGGAATGAAAGCTCATGAAAATGTAATTATTGTTCCGTTCTCTAACAATGTTTCTGACAGGTCATGTGACTGTCTATTCATGTCAAAACCATTGTTACACTATGGTATACTAGTTTACTAGTTTATTCCAGTTTAACTTACACAGGAACCTCAAAACCCTGGCTTGCAAGTGTTCTTCCTTTTATTATTCCTTTTCACCCCTAGTGGAGCATGGGGTGGCTTACACGTATACTAGCTCTAAGCTTTAGTAGAAATTACTTGTTAGGTGTTTGTGTCAATCAAGTGACTTCAACTAGGTGAAACAATTTTATAGATGGAATTGTAAAGTTTCCATTATAGATGAAACTATCGACTTCTACAGTTGATGTTTGTATTGCGGGAAATATTAATAAAGAGAAATCTTTCAGCGAGCTGTCCAGACAGTGCCGGGTATGTGTGGATCCAAAGACAAAGACTGTGTTTCAAAGTGTACCCGACTCCAACGAACTTTAGCAGCGCGTATCGAAGCTGCACGAGTGCTGGGGATCGGCCTGTTGTCGTGGACACCGGAGACAAGTTCTACACCATCAAGACTAACATAGCTTATCGTTGTGAGTACAAACCACTGTACACTTTGTATATACACAGAAGTCTGCATGACTTATCTATCATCGTCACACGTCCTCTTCTAGGGAGCTAGACGAGAAAAAAAAATTCAGAAGAGAGAAAGCTAAGAGAAAGGGAGAGAGGTACAGTCAAGAGAAAAAATAAATGAAAGAGAGAAAAAAAAATAGAGGACGAGAAAGGGAGAAGTGGAGACAATAGAGAATGTGGGAGGGGCGGATAGGTGTTATCATAGTACTCCTGACTTGTTCCTAACAGACCCTATCATTTTTATTCATAATTTCAATCGTTTGTTGGCATTCACAGAATATCTACATACTACATTGTACTTGTTTGCTTATTTCATGCAGCCAGTTTTTTTCTCTTTCTGTTATTTCCTTGGAAAAAAAGATGTTCATGACACAGGAAAGAAAAAAAACAAGTAACGTTCTTGTTTGCGATTTTGTTTAAATATGTAAGACACTTATACAGTCAGGGTTGTCGCTCTTGTTGTGGCAGATGGCACCATGTCCTTCTACGTGGGGGCTGTCCGGGAAGGGGTGATTGATGGAAGCAGAACGAGCTGGAGCAACAACCTCCACCCTTTGCGCTGGCTCAACGGGCAACTGGTGGCGCTGACCGGACCTGACAGCGGCTGGGATACCGGGTACCCGTCCAACAGTGGGGGAACAGAAGGGTGCCTGGAGCTGTCCAGTGGAAAATGGAACGACTTACCTTGCAGCTCGACCAGGGCTTTCGTCTGCGAAAGAATTATTTTGTGAAACTCAAGAACCCATGAAAAGAAATTTCCTGCCTCTGACGGAAAAATAACAAGTCTCAGTCATATGGATGCTGTGTCATGTCTAAACAAACCCGGTCTCGATCCAACTACTTGATCGGTTACTTACCTTATAGTACTATAGAGTCATTAAAATAACATTTTTTAAAATATCTTCTGATATATTTTTTGTTTCCTTGTAGTCTGTCTGCAGTGACAGCTATTTACTCCCATGTTCTTCTACTGTGGTTTCGGTGATGGTGATCTGACGGGGAAAAGGTCTAAAAAATATTTATGTACTAATTTAAATATGTCCCTGTTACTGGTTTCTTTTGTTTAAAATAATATCACAATCAGGAACTATAGGTAACATGTGTTCCGTTAATCAGATTACCTGTAAACAAAGAAAAAATATAGTAATTTTCTGTTTTCAGAGTTCAAGTCATTTGCTGAATGTGTCGCCTAAGTAATTATGTATGCCAGTGACAAAGGACAGACAATAGTTTCACAAAATAACCGAAGCCAGTTGTTTACTTTAACATTTAAATCTGAACTGGAAGATAGGCACAAACTTTTTAAGCAAAGAAAATGGCATGCAAGGATGCAAATTATTTATTTTTTAATATATCTAGTGCTTGGCTGCTTGTCCATCTATATCCAATTGCTGATAGAAGCCACATATACTTACCATTTTATTGTTTATGCTTTTGTCAGAATAATTAACTGTAATAAAGATCTGGTTTGTTTTCATTAGTTTAAAAACAGTGATTTTTGTTTGATTCCCAGTGCCTATCAGTGAAAACAAATTCAACAGCCTACAGTATGTTATTCAGACCACTGACCTGTACTGATCCTCCTGGTGGGATGTACAGGAAATTTGATGAACAGAGTGGCCTTAGAAACAATGTCTAACAAACTAAGGTTTGTTCAGTTTTGTGTGTTTCCAGTTCAGTTCTTACTTTGTTCAGTTAGGCGTTCGCCTCTATCTAGATGGTCTCAGTGCTGGAAGGTCTCGGAATTTTTTAATACATGCACTCATAGAAACAGTTAATTTTAAAATATTTCCAAGAGATTCAAAATGATATTTTTCCCTCACACGAAAGTATACAAAGTGGATATAGCAAAAACAAAAAGTGTCCTTAATAATTTATATAATCTTAATGCTTACAATCATAGTTTTTCATTGTAAATATTTCCACCAAAAAAATCTGGTTTATTTCGAAAATTATGATGTTCTTTGGATTAGTTATGTAAACTCTTAATACACAGTTTCATCACTGAAAAATATGTGTACAATTTCTTTTCTTCTAAAAGGGATTGGGGTAGTTAACAAAGAAGCAAAAACGGGAAAGTACTTTGATATGTGCACCTTGTCTTGAATGTAGGATGTGAAAGGGATTTCTACACAGACAGAAGCCATGCTAAAATTACTTAACATTATTAAACTAATTATGATCAGAGCTGCTCCTGTGAAAAGTTCTATTGATAGATTCTGAAACACAAGCAGTTCGTCTGGGGTAAAGAAAGAACAACAGACCGCAAGGAACTTTCTTAACACAGTGAGTCAACAAAGCATGTGATTACCAGAAATATCTTCTGAGTTATAAACATCACATAGGTTGTGTAATGTGAAATGGACTGCAAAGTAACAAAACACAGCACTAACAGCTTCGTGGGAACATTTCAGCCAATCTGTGTAAAACATCAAACCCCAAGGAGTTGCTGCTCCATTACCCAAGCAGTTAATCTCCCTTTGTCAGTTTATGACCTAATGTCCTGCCTGCCTTCCTGCACTTAATTTAGACTAATCCTGGTGCCAGAGTTTGCAAGGACGCCCTTACCTAATATCTGAGTCCAACTGTTTGGGGCAATCTCCAACATTGAACTAAAATATCGAGAAAAAATTTCGGGTATAGGAGTTTTGTTTATTACAGAATGTGGGTGAGAACTGAACGAATCCAACAGCTGACAAAGTTCTCCTGGGTGATCATTGATAATCAGTCAAGTCTTGCATGAAAAGACCTGTCCATTCTCCATCCAGTTCTTTCTCTCTGTCTGTGAAAATACTTGTGCCAGTCCACATGTCTAACCCAGGCTTGCTTTAGCAATTTACTGTTACCGTAAGACTTTCTGTGCATCAACAGAAGGAAGCATCTACAAAAGACTAAGCAATAGGTCGGTGGAAGGACAACTCGCCCCTGAGGGTTGGTGCTCCTGCACCTACACCGATTCCTAACATAGGAGAGGTAGGCTGTTAGGTTGCATAAGGGAAAGAAGTCAAAAGACAGTAAAAGTCGTTTATAGCCTTTTTTCAAACTTGTACTCACATTATTGTCTACAGTGTTTGCTGTATCTTTACACTGATCTTCAGGTTATGACTGGCTCACATGTCGTAATATATAATAAAATTTCATTAGTTTAGACTCTCCTCTTTATCTTTGTTTGTATCTTTATGTGTCCGACTGCCCGTCTGTCATACAAACACAAAAACAATCATGAATACATGCAAGCTCTGTAGTCATGTGATTATGAAACGGTGAAGCCTATTGACAAACCTTCAAGCAATCAGATGATTTGGTCAGTACATGGTGAAGCTGAGAATGGATCACAGTTGTTTGTATGTTCTCACTCTGGCGATGAGTGTTGCATGAGGAGTAAAAAGTCTATAAAACGAGCGGCTTTGGTTACCAAGTAGAGTGTCATAGCAACAACTGCCACAACAGCGATGACCGTGCGATGCTCTTGTCAATGCTTTTTAATAATGTGTAACATATGTTTAAAGTATCTTCAGTACGGATACACACATAATGTGCAATGTACAGTCAATTAACTTCATGTAGGTCTACAATTAAGAAAAATGTATTCAAAGCAGCGAAGAAGAGAATGCAAAGAACACTCAGTCTTCTAAGTCCTAATAGTCTGTAGAAAGGAGAAATAACAGGTAAAGAACTTGCAAAAAGTGAAAATAAAAAATCGTAATCATGTCCATCACTCCTCATATAATTTTTAAAACAATTTTTCTTCTTCAGAAGAAGAGTAACATTTCAAGAAATGTAACTCTGCATGCTTGATTCCGATTTTTTGCATGCAGTAGTTACTTCCCTTTGACTGTCCGACAGCTTTTCACTTCTCTGACAACGGCGTTCTTAAGAAGACTATAATTATTGAGAATTTGAATGATGATAGATGGTAGAATAAATATTTAATATTCATAATTTGCATATAGTTCATATTGAACTAAAGAAGGAAATAAATTCAAAAAGTGAAACGAAATAAATTGATAACAAAATCAAGAAAGGTTAAGTTTAAAATAAGTCAAAAAATTTTTAATGGTTCCCAGTCACTTAATCCCCAGACACTTAATCCCCAGACACTTAATCCCCGACGCTGAATCCCTAAAATGAAATTTTAACTATAAAAATTATAAATCCACCAAAAAATTTAATTGAAATTCAAATAATTATTTTCATATAAACATCACAATAACTTTTACAATTTAAATACTTTAACTAATGTTGTAGATGTTCAAATGACGTTGAAGTTAATAGCATGATTTAAATATTATTAATGTATTTTAATATTTATTTTAATTGTAAAACTTATTGTGATGTTTATATGAAAATAATTATTTGAATTTCAATTAAATTTTTCACTGGCTTCATGATTTCTATAGTTAAAATTTCATTTTAGGGATTCAACGTCGGGGATGAAGTGTCTGGGGATTAAGTGCTTGGGGATTAAGTGACTGGACACCATTTTTAATTACTTTTCTATTTAAAATAAATTAAAAATAGTAAAATAATTTTTTCTTTAGGTCTTTGTATTTTCCTTAATAAGTATAACTTAAAATATAAAAGTGTGAGGCGTACTGTTGGAACTTGGAACCCTACAGTGTACCTCAGTAGCACAAATTATTGAGTTAGAATACTTCTTCTTAAATGGCTTAAGTATAATCTTTTTGCACTCTCATCACCTGTGTGTTTATGCATGTATGTTGCGCACTCTCTTAGTGATTTCTTTCTGTTAAACACCAAACTGAAGCCATTAACATGTCACTGCAGTGTTTGTGTACATTCAGCATTTTATTGCTTTTGCTCTCGTTCTAGTGGTTTTTGAATGTGTGTGTGGATGGATGGAAAATGTTTAGTTCAAACTTTTACAAACTTTGCCCAGAAGCCTCTAACTTTTTTTGGAACTATCATTTTCTTTTTTGTGACCAAGCCCTGTTCTTTGTTAACCATATCTATCAATAATGAAACCGGTGCTATATATTGCTGAATATATGTTCCCAGGAGGACTTTGACAAAGCTTGCACAACTTAATACTGTGGTAATGAACTTTGCATGTGACAGAAATCTGTCTCATTTCCGGCATCAGCAGAACGTCCACCTCTGTCTCTGAGAAATGGCCGCCACTTCACGCCCCATTAATAGCGAGCACAGAGACCAAGGCGCTGGTTCCAGTTGACTGAACATTCTCCTGATTGTATCATCAAGAACGGTTTGCAGCTTAAAACTGCTTTACATTAGTCTCTAGGAGTATAAGGATTTCTCCTTCAAGGTTTCCTAGCGACTATTGAACATAGATTGCTCCCTCTAAATATCCCAGAAATAAACATTTGATCAAGCAATTATATTCCAGAAATATTTTTGTGAACAGCGGATTTTCCGGCTGTCAGGCTGACTGTTGATAAGGAATGTGTGTTTCAAGGACAATCGTTTATCCTTTCTTATTTTGTCGCCGGTAGTTTCAATCGTACATTAGTCAGGAGTTGTTTTTTTTTCAGACATAAGATTAACTGCACAGGTAATGGAACCTCTCTTCTCCATACTTCCATGGAGAAACGAGCGACTGTATGCCGGGAACAAAGAGTGGTGTCTGTGTTTATTGCTGTGCGGACTACAGTGTTGAAATTATGGTCCAGGTCATTCTTAGGGCATGAAAGGTCTGTAGATTACAGCTTAATGTGTATCCCGGTATTTATTGACTCGGTTATGTATTTACCTGACGAATAAGACACGACAAAGATTGTTCTACCTCTCTCGCAAGCTTCATGTGTGTATATATATATGTAGAGAGAGCTCTTATACCCATGATTCTTAGTGACATATGTCTGCAATGGGGCGGTTGACATGGTACTGGAGTCACTTCTGTGGATTCAGAGCTTGAATGTTTGTAATCTAGATGATGGACGGAAAAAACCGCCATTAAAACGTCTTTGCCGTTTGTCCAATGATTAGCCAGGTTTTTGTCATTGTCCTTTTTTTTCGTTGTTTTTCCTCGGTCCATTGAACACACTTTTCTGGTGAAGAAAAAAGTAAAAAAAAATCAAACATTAAATATTGGGTATAAACTAATATTACTTTTCTCTCTCTCTCGGATTTACATTGTTCGTTCCGATCATTGTGACTCTCCCAGACAGGAGGGAAGAGAAAAGAATATCGTTTATCTCGTCCCCCCACACACACACTCCTTGCCCTTATCCTCCCTTCGGTCATACATCGAGCCAACTCTTGTGGCGATGAGGAAGTTAACACACACAACCCATCCTCCTCCCACTTCTCTGAACCTCCTTTCGTTGAAATCGAAGAACAGCTTCCAATATGATTCATTGTGCACGCACCTCCTGTACAGGCAGGCAGGTGAATGGGGACAAAATTTATCTGATTTTAAAATCTGGCTTCCTTCCCCATATTACTATTTTCTGTCAATTATTTTTATTGTCTGGATAAAAATCAGGTAAATTTGCTCATTACTTTTGTTTAATTTCTTGCCTCTGAAAGCAAACACTGACACTGCAGTAGTCTCTCAATAAACCAATATTTTCGCTTTATTTCCAGTTTACATGGTGACACTTAGGTTGCTTTTGTGGTAATTCTTCAATATTAAGAATACTGAGAATTTAAGATTAAGAATATCAATATTTTGCTGTTGATTAAAGAAAAGATCATGAGAATCCCTCCAGGAGACACACATGGCACTGATAACTTGTGCTAAAGACTCATCTCGAGTTTACATAGAGTTTACATGGTTTATGTTACACTGTCAGCATTTCACTTGTGAAACTTATGGACTCAGAGCCAACGCCACCCACAAAGTTCTTCCTTTCCTGCCAAAAGAAAAACCAAAACACTCGGTGATTGATGCAAAGAGATGGCGACTATTTGAGGTTGGACATCATCGTCTACTTCAAAATACAACACGATGAATAAATACTTCATCGCATGCTACCTGCGGATAATGCTTGATTTCTTCTATGGAAATCAATTTTTCTACATAACATTTGCTTTCGATTTATGCAGCAAGAAAGCTCATCTTTTTCCTCTGTTACTTTCTCTATGCTGTTTTATATGTCAGGGGCTGTCAGGTTATACATATCGAAATACTCGAAGTTGCGAAGCCATTATGTCACGTGCCTTTCACAGATGAAGGCACTCGTGTGACTGCAGGATAAATCGTTCCATGTTCCACTATTTAGCTCCATGCAGCCTTCTGTTCCCATAGAATTGGATGGATTCCCACTGCCCCAGAAGGTGTCAGGGCCGTTGATGCTCACTAGCGCGCCGGTCAGCCAGGTCAAAGGGTCAGTGAGGGCGCTCCACTGTGACCTGGTGCCATCCACAACTCCCGGCCGTACACCGCCAATGAAGTATGAAAAGATGTTACTGTCTGCAACATAAGTATGTACTAAGAACAAGCAGTCAGCAGGTCGTTGCAGCTTTGGTTGCACGTCTGGGTCCAAAAGATAACATTAGACGAGTGTAAAGAAGTAACATGAGGCAAAGACAAAAACTGACTTTACACAAAAGGGCAAAATAGTATATAGTGAAATAAAATAATGTAAACATGGTAAAAGAGTCATTGATAAAATAATAGACACAGGGGAAGAAATTCAATAAGATAAAGAAAAAATAAACACATTAGACGAGGATAAAAAAATAATATTCTAAACAGAGACATTTAAAACAGAAATTAAGAAATCATTGGACAGGAAGAAGACATTTTACAGAGAGAAAACAGTTATATTAAGCGAAATAAACAAATCGCGGTAGACAAAGACGAAGAAAAAAACATGAATAAGAAAAACGAATAACAGGAAAAAAAAAACAGATTAAGCAGCATCACAGAAAAAAAATTCATTAGACAAATAAAGAAAATTAAGGAAAAGAAATCCTTTGGGACAGGGGGAATAAACTACATTAGACAGAGATGAGGAAATGGCAAGAGGCAAAAGTACTTTGTCTATCGCTCAAGTGAAAGTATCAGAGAAAGTATTTTCGTGTAGATAACTTCAGTGCACATCCACACAAAGCAACAAAAAAATCTTAATTCTCATACAGCGACTGCGACGATGAGTGAGTCAGTGAGTCCGTCAGTCAATGAACGAACGATTGTGATTGGACTCGAAGAGAACATTAAACAAAAAATATATCAAAGTAAAAACAAAACTTGAGATAAAGAGACCAAAATTTCTCGTGTACACATGAACATGCTCACTCACATGACTCAGACACATAGTTTGCGACAGCCAGGTGTGTCCAGAACCACGAGCTGGGAGTCGGCCCTGGAGCAGTTGCCGTAGGCGTGCTGGAATTCTGTAGGACTGGTAGACACCTTGAAACACAGTCTTTCCTGGCGCACAAGCACGTACTCTTTTGGACACCGGGCTGGAAGATTTCTACAGAAAGCTTCGATTTCAATGATGAACTTTATTCCACCATATTTCAGAAAAAAGCATTTATTTGTTCGTGCTAAAGTCCAACCGTCGTACTTCGGAAAAGACCAGAGATGATGAGAATTGTCATGAGTATTTGTGAATGTGAATATTTTGTAGTTACTTTATTTGTGCAGAAGATCGTAGTGACTGAGGCATGTTTCTTGAAGTATTTAACAAAGACAGAATAAAGATCTTTTTTTTTCTCGCTCTTCGGCTTATTATACCCTGGTCTCAAAAGCAGGGTTGGCTTTGAGTCCCGTTAGTGTAGTTACTCATGTTGAAAATAATAGCCTCATCACAGGCATGTCACAATCAGCCTCAGCAAACAACTCACCTGTCGCCCCAATGAAAAGGTTTACTTACCGCACCTGCACAAGCCATGGCGGAACGGTCAATGTCAACACAAAGTAAAGCTTGTTGAGCATGATGAGTTGTTTACTCACGGTTCGTAGTTCGGGAGAGATCTTATTTTCTTTTGTATCAGTTTCTCAGCACTTGCCCTAGACTTATATGAAAGCTTAGTTCAGGTGTAGATCAATGAAACGTCACGACAGTTCGTGTCAATCATGTGATTGCTATTATGTATAAGCTCCGCCTCATATCCTCTATACAACCTTTGCCCTCCCCCTCCCACTTATTTCAGTTTGTTGTGTGTCGTCTAGGAAACCATGCCACGATGTGTGTTTTTATACTTGATATGGATTTCTCTAACCTTTACTCGTCTTCAAGCTTTGAATATTTTTTTAAAACTCCATTGTCACGGTTGAAAACGAACACCACCTGCTTATAGTTCTATGATGCATTTTTATCTCTAATTCTCGAAATGCATTTGGACTGAAATTAATTGTGTGCTTCGTTTATAAAGTCCTCTTATTCATGGAAGAAACATTCAACCTTTCACCAAATTTACGGACATGATTTACTACTACAATATAATTTATACACGATATATGCACACACGTGTCTTATTTACTCGGGTCTGCGTATCATTTGTAGTTATGGATACCCTCAAGTTTATACCAGAATGCTATCTAAAAGGAAGACAGGAAAAACTCACACAACAGAAAAACATGTCAGGTCTTCTTTCTTCCCGTTGAATCCGCTGGCCATCAGTAAGAGTATGTTGATGACATTTGTACACAAACACAAGGAAGATAATGAAAATATCACAACCACAGACTCTGAGTCACTGGTGTCCAGACTACTGCAGGGTCAAATACTCAACCCCGACACAGTCTTCCTCAGTAAGTCACTCGACACGACAGACGCATTTGACAATTAATTTTCCATTAACACATTTCACAGGACTAAAATTTGTTTTCCTGTAATCTTTTATTTCGTATATAATCAATTTTCAGCTCCACATTTTTATTTAATGTAATGTACACAACCAGCATTTTAGTTATTTATAGACTGCTAAGTGTCATTATTTAATGTATATTTTATGGATGGTACATTGTAATAAATTTTCAAAGGATCCAAGTATGTTGTACTGAGTTCCCTGGTAATTTATTAGAATAAGTGCCGTTTGAACAATTTTAGATAAACAAAATACAAACAATTACCTTGTTGTCATAAATGTGCCCAACAGTGCATCTTTTATTCACTATGCTTAAATACCTAGGAAAATGTATATTTTTTTCCTTTAAAAAGCAGGGTTGCTCTACTATATCATTTATCATTTATGTACAAATTTATATCTGGAACAAAAACAACCAATAAAATTAACAAGAAGTGGTGCTAGACAAGAGAGGAACATGAATCTTTCCAAAATATATTTCTTGACTGTTTTTTCTAGAGTTGCTTTCAATGGGATATTGGAAAAGTACATGATAAACCGAAATACATGAAACTATATCTACTATTTTATTTACATATGTACACTATGTGTCTTACTTTTCTCACTGCTGATATGCCTTTCGTTGTGGGAGTGATGGGTTGCAGAATGAGAAAGCCTGAAGGTTGTATGTATACAGGAAAATGTATGTATACAGGAGTGGATAATATCATTCATGATTTTAACCATTATCATATCTTTAACAGCTTTTAAAAAAATGATTTTACCGCATGCACATATAAACGAGCAATGTTATTCTTCTACTTTTGTGTTTGTAAATGTTTGTGTAAAATAATTGTAGCTGCTAAAACAAAAATAATAAAATTTTCTTCAATTACCAATAAACAAATACACTAAAATACCATACACTGTTAAATTTAAAGAAACAATGTTTGATACCATTTATTTAGCTTGATACCCCATAGTCAATATATTTTAAGAAATTTATAATGATCTTCTACATTTGTGTTTTAAAAGCACGTGGTGTTTATAAATATTTTGTACTAATATTTGTGCTTAATTACATGTGCCTTTTTTGCGAATAAACTTGAAAAGCGGCCACCCGTTAGCACAATCAGTCATCCGGTCAAGGTCCAGAACATGTGTCACACAAGACATGGTCATCACCTTCTTCCCATGGTGAAGCTTTCATCCACAGTCTTCTTTTCCTTCTGGAGTGACTTCCATTTTAGGGAATAACTTTCTCGCAGACGAATGAGCAGTTGGTATCGCAAGAAACATCATTCCACTGATTTCTAAGCTGTACCATACAGCCTTCCTTTCCAAAAGAGTTGGACGGGTGTCCGAGACCCCAGCCGCTGTCGGGTCCATCTGTCGCCACCAGTTTGCCGTTGAGCCAGTACAGAAGATAGTCACTGGTCCACAATGTCCTGGAACCGTTCACTGCCCCCTCCCGTACAGCTCCTACATAGAAAGTCGCCCCGTCTGCCACAACAAGAAAGAGTATCCACCCTGTATCTTCGAGGCTAATAAAATCTTAAGTAGTTTTCAGAACATTTTATTTGCAAGAAAACTGGCTATGTTATTTCTCAGCCTCGGAATCAAGGGAAATGATTGTTGGAAATATTTATAATGTAAATATGAGATGAGGTGGTACTGATGAAAACTGGTTAAGAGAAGTAGTAGGTGAACGACAACTACTGATAATTTATATTTATAATGTAATTGACCTCGCCATTTTCTATGTGTCTACATACAAAGGATATCTATAAACTTTTCCAAACACAACCGTAGTTGAAGAATGAAGAGAAACATTTTTTAAAAAGCTTAATTGCAAACGTGTGCATTTGCTCCAGAGGGTTGTTTTTAACTAAACCCCAAATTTCTGCAGCATATGTCAACAGTGATTTTACCTGGGAGTCAGGGGTGAACAAGACAGAGAGAGATTTGATGTTGACAAACAGGAGGAGTACTGCAAATGAATACATATTTTAAAAGCAAGAGTTCACAGGTATTTACTCACAGGTATATGCGACATAGGTGCTGACAGCGTAGTTCTTGTCTCCAGTGTCCAACACCACAGGTCGGTCCCCGCTGCTCGTGCAAGTTTCAAACACGGTGCTGAAGTTGGTGAGAGTCGGGTAAAATTTGAAACACATTCGCAGCCTGGCCACCCACACATACCCGTCACCGACTGGACAGGTAGCTAAAAAATACATCGAAAGAGCAATCAGCATTTAACTTCTTCGTTACTTATCGTTCGAGTAAAGCAGTTTTGTGTATTTACCAGTAAACATCTAAAATTAATTTTCTTTTCAACGATGGCTGCCCAGAAATAACATACCTGTAACGGCTTTGAAGTATCTCGCCCCAGGCAAGACAGTGCCTCCACTTGTGGATGGAAATATCAGGTCGTTCATGATGCACGTTCTGTTTGCAGTCAGGTAGAAGAAAGAAGCACACCTGGAGCTGGAGGTGCAGGTGGAGGCGCAGTAACGCACGTTCATGCCCTCGCCCCCGAGCTCTGAGTGAGGGTAACTGTTGATCTTTACGAGTCCATCAAACTTTCGGTCACGTGTCCACCTCACGTCTCCATCGCTGACAAGTTGTAAGAAAATAAATAAATAAAAATACAATGGCTATATTTTAATGTCATAGTTTTTTTAAGCAAGTAATATATATTTATTATTTAGCTGAAAATATACTAGATACATATACAGGTAAATTAACTCTCTTTTAAGTTATTTTCCCTTTTTTAAAAGAAACACAGGGGTTATTGGAACTGCCTCACATCGATGAAGATCAACGAAGGACAGAAATAAAACTAGTCGACTAACTTTCGGTAACATGTATGCAAATATTTGAATAGGAAAGCCATTTATTTCTTGAAATTTTAGCTTGTTACAATATGTGAACACAATACATATAAACACTAAAAGCACAACTATGTAACCGCTAGAATTTAGCATCATGCTAGCGACACGCAAAGTCCCAGCTTCAGACAGGTCACGTGAAAAGCTTCAAAACAGAAAGAACTACGTCACCACGTCTCCACGAGCCACGTCGCCAACGTGACAGCAACGAGAAGGCACGTCCTGCTGGACATGGCGGTCGATGGCTGAAGAGCTGAACCAATGTGTCTGAGAGGCTAGGAGCAAATTCCCTTTCTCTTCAGAGTCCTTGCCTACCACAACTTTGCTGTCGGGCACGAACCTTGCCAGTCCTCGACTCCACCAAACGGCGGTCGTTGCAGTCGCGTGAACTGGTGGCAATCCATAAACACGTCTACTTAAAAAAATTATTCTTTATTTTACGCCTTTATGGTGTTGACCAACAAAGCTGACAAGTGTAGGCCAGGCTGCGCGATCATTGGTATCTCTGTCAACATTCCCTTCGCACTGATTGGCTGCAAGGACACCTCCCGATGTCGCCTCCTACTCTCCTGTTCTTTCTCTGTTTGTGGGTCGTTCTTTGGGGTGGGCTGAATGACGGGGGAGTTCAGTCTTGGGTGTTGTATGTAAAATAAATACTTGGTTGGTTGGTTGGTTGGTTGGTGGGTTGGTGGGTTGGTTGGTTGGTTGGTTGGTTGGTTGGATTTGGTTGGTTGGTTGGTTGGTTGGTTAGCGGGTTGGGTTGGCTGGTTGGGTTGGTTGGTTGGTTTTGGGCTGGTTCGTTCGTTCGTTGGTTCGTTCGTTCGTTGTTTCGTTCGTTTTATACCGTGCCAGCAACTAAGGCTAAATCACGGTCTATATATATATATAGAGAGAGAGAAAGATGAATGAAAAGGAAATTTATCCTGCCTTCTGCGGCCACCCACGATATTATGCTAAAGTACGCGGAATAAAAAGCTTCAGTGTCTTTTCTAGTTGTTGAATGAATGTCAGACAGTGGAAATTGTAGATAACTATAAGTAAACCTTTAATCATTGCTATTGTTTCCAATTCTACTGGCTTTACTGCCGACATGGAATTGTAACATGAACTGAACACTGACATTTCTTTAAAGTGCCCACGCTGAATCTGGGTTAAAAAGCATCTCTTTTATTCATAATCTTTGCCATTGAAATGCATCAGGAAAGCTCTGTTCCGGATGTCATAAGCTGAGCAATAAATAAATCATCTCAGATTCGCCGATCACCTGCAGACAAAATGTCTCCTCTGTCTAGGAAAAAAAAAAAGACAAATATTTATTCGAGCTTTAGAAGTTTTCATCTGATTATTATATCGTAATAAAAAAAATAAATTTTCAGGTAACTTCATTTGAAGACTCACTTTGTGGTTAATCCTATGTTTGTTGTTTTGAATTCAAACAATACTTCAGCTCACTCGTTATCAAAGCACTTCAAATTCCTTCACATCAACTGTGTGCAGTCCCTGGATGCATAAAAGCAATACAACACCACTGACTTCAATTTTTTCCTGGAGATGACAAGAAAGGCCGGTGTATTGTGATTGGTTGTTGCCATTGGACACGAAGATAAAAGGCTCCAGACCATTGTGGTTTGCCTGATCCTCCAGCTTGTTACTCGACAACAGATGCTGACGAAGCTGATCACGAGTTTTGATGTCGAGAAAATCCGTTCTGCTCTTGACAACTTGAACGAGATCCGATATCAAGCTTTTTCAGTTATTCACAGTTGTAATCTCTCTTTTTTTTTCTTCAGGGCTGGGTTGCATGTGTGATCTTGAAAACAAGTATTAAGCCGCCAGTCCCAAATGCAGGTCGACTTTGCTAAGTTTGAATAACTGACTTTTTACTTGAGACCGGTGACTGGATGACAACCACAACCAGCAGATTGCTTACTTTTCCAGCCTTGTCATCTCCCACTAATCTTGAAAATGGCATGAACCTCGCCAAATACTAAATTTTCGCTAATATTGGCCCTTGGCATTCTCTTACTGTGTTTCCTGCGGCTCTACCTGCTAACTTTTGAAGATGGATGCGACCTTCTCCGGGATTTAAAGTGTTTATAAGATCAGCTCACTGTGTGAGCAATATGCACACATTTATGTCTGGGAAAAAAAGGTTCGAAAGTTCATGCAATCTGGCCAAGAACCGAGGCCACTTTTCAAATGGAAAAGAAAACGAATGTCATGATGACATGATAATCACTACAACCCACCCCCCGAAAAAAAAATCGGCTGTTGTGAACAACAAAGTACATGAATTATTGTTTTAGTCGGTTAAAATAACAAACGAGCCAAACCACTCAGTAACAAAGGTCCTTCTTTTTTACCTTTTTCTTTTCTTCTTTTTTAATAAAATGAACTGTTGGAAGCGTTGCTGGGACATTTTGCGCTCTATGCCAAAAGACCCATACTGTCCATCCACCTCCAGGAAGAAAAATAACTAAATGTAAGACATTCATCAATAATTTTGTTTGCTTTGATAATCAAACTTAAGCTGTTAATTATCTGCTTTTTAGCTAGACAAAAGATCGGCTCGCGCACCTACATCACGAAGTCTGCTTCACCACAGGCGACTGTCCACAGGGTGATACTCTGGATATCAAGTTTTCTGTAGACTGTAAATATTAGTAAACAAAAGGCATTTCTGATTGTCAAAATGTCTGCATGTACGCAGTAATTATTTAGACATACTATATACATGTGTAAAAGAATTCAAAGCAAATGCAATGGCGGCTTTATGTCAGCAAGATTCTCCACTACCTGCCATGCAGGTGCAAAATACTATCTCATCACTGTGAACAATGAGCCAAAGCTGCAACGGCTTTTTCGTTGAGCTTTTGTGAGTGAAGGACCTAAGACCAAAACAAAATAAAAAGCATAAAAAGAAATGAAAATTATATGACGATCCGCTTTTATTTCCTATTTCACAAAACCCCCAATTTACTAACTTGAGCTTGTGTCACTGTGTGGACACATCCATCAGGTGAGGTGAGGATTCCAAACCCACCCAGACACAAAAGGTTTTGTGCGCCTGAAGCTCTTGAATGGTGCCGGCACTCGAGCCAAACACAAATAATTGACAAGAGAGATATACAGTATGTCTGGAAATGGTCTGAATTTCTACATCAAGACTTTGCTGGAATCTCACAGGGATCATTCTCATCAATCAGCAAAATTTTGTCTTTGTGTCTTTCCCTACATGCATCGTCTAACCATTCAAAACAGGATCCATCATCGGTCACGCCACGTGTCGTCTTCTCCATCTTGGTAGGTTGACCCTCAATCAGGAAGGTAACTCTAGAGAACTGAGAAACCTTCCAAGGCCAGTAAATCACAAAATAGGGAAAAACACAATGAACGCTGACACAAATATTTTGTGGTCTAACGATTGATGCCTTTAAGCTGAGACATCTGAATGCCACAGGAATAAATAATTCTGCTATTGTACAATCGGCCATGTAAAATAAAATCAGTGATTTTTTCGGAGAAACAATAAATCTGCCATGCTTTCATCCTTCTTTCGCTTCCTCCACCCTTTATTTCTCATCATTACAATGCGGCATCAAGTACAATTGCATTCTTCGTAATGCACATTCCAAACTAAGTGTATAATGATTCTACCAAACACAAAATAGAAAGTTATTTCTCTCTCTCTCTTTCTCTCACGCACGTACGCACGCATATCATCCTCTCCTTTTTTATCCTCCTCCTCCTCCTCCTCCTCATCATCATCATCGTCGTCGTCGTCGTCGTCGTCGTCGTCATCATCATCATCATCTGCACTGGAACCTGTGCAGGTGAGCCGCACACACGATTGATCTGTCTGTAGTCCAGGTAACACGTGGGCGTACGAACATTTTATGACTGAACAGTTGATGTTCTTTTCTCTGACAACCCAGAGTGCTCTTAGACTCAGCTGAAATTTCCGAAACACGAACCTTTATTAGGCATGGACCAAAAGCATATCAATCCTCTATATGACTGGCTGTTAAAGCCAGCGCCCTTCACCATAAAAAGAAAATGTTTTGATAAGGGAAATGGTTTGGTGAAAAATGTTTTTAGGAAAACTTCTGGATAAGATCTTCTTAACTGCTTTGGGACAGTACACGCTTAGGTGGATGACTAACACCTCTTTGTAAACTGATAATAATTTAAAATAGCATACTAACAGACTGCTAGGTATGGAAATCAACCTAGACCACTAGCAACACGCTACCGATCTCCTTCCTTGCTTTTTCTCTTTCGCATTTTTCTCTGCCTCTTTCTTGTCAAAATGTGTCTGAGCTGGAAGTCGGCAAATCCAGCAAAACTCACTTCTTTATAAAAACATCTTGCTTAATTATGAGTACTCACAACTCTTTATCCATTGTCTTGTTTCATGATCTTGATAGTTTCATCTGCTTGCTGGCATACATGTTTCTTGACTATGGCATCAATACGAATAATATACCAAAAAATCTTTATTAATCCTTTTTCATGAAATTGTTTGTCTGCCGACGTTTCATAATATTGCATGAGATATTATATGATCCGTCAAGTATGATATTAAGGAAAAAAAAAGAGAAAGACCGGGTGCTCCAGAACCAGAAGCCAGAAGCGTGAGAACCTTCACTCAAAGACATGTCCTGTCCATGGTTTGCCTGTAAATGTGGACTACCGCAGTGATATTATTATTAT
>SRHC01002690.1:107007-161412 GCA_004794325.1 Pomacea maculata
TTATTATTATTATTATTATTCGCAAAACTCTATGATGGTAATTAAGGATATTTTCCTACTTTGTCGTTTTAAAGGGTTATTTTTTTTTCTTGATTGTTTGCTTGCTAGTTTGTTAGCTTTTTCGTTTGTGTTGGGTTTTTTGGGGGATATGTCCTGAATTTAACAACTCATTTTTATTTTGATCATGTTTTCTCTTTTTCTTTTTATACTTCTTTTGTCTTTCTTCTTCTCCTTCCATTTACATCTTACCGAGGTTCATAAATTTTTGTTATTCTGCTTATAGGTCCTGTGGTGCGCTTCTCCTCTCCTCAGTATATCTTTTTCCTTCTCTCTCTCTCTCACACACATGTTAGAAACACTAAACTCAGACATCAGTTTATAGCCGTTTTACTAGATCTCTAGAAGCCGTTCATAAAAGGCAGAACAGGTAAAGCTTGAAAGCCGATATGCCTGCTACCCTTGATTGTACACCCAGCACCTGGGTGTCTCTAAAGAAAGCTACATCACTCGATGCCAAACAAGGTGGTCAATAGAACTTGTCTACATGACATCATCTGCTACAAGGACCTCACACCTCTCGTCTGCTCCTTCAGGCAGCTTCAACGGGTAAAGTCCTGTAAACAAACAACGGCAAAGACAATAAAATGTCAGGCAAAACTGTGCCCGGGCGGTGGTCAGGGCAAGATGGTGTCCCCCGAATCCCCAAACTCTTAAGTGAACAAACCTCTTCACGGAAACGGTAGCTTTCTGTATATACTGATATTTGTAAACTTGCATCTCGAGAACGGAAGGGGGTCAGGAAGGTCACAAACCTTTATGAGAACAGGTGCACTGAACTCATCCTGGTGGTCTGCTCTACTAAAGATGATTGCAGTGAACTTACAGATGTTGAGAAAGAAACTTTTCCTCAGGTGCCGAAAGAATGGAAAAAGTTAATGCACGTAGGTATTAGAAAAACACATGGTGAAGAGAGAGGAGAAAGAGAGGATAAAGTGGCAGATAAAAAAGAGGAAAGCTGGTGCACCAAGCTTTTACAATAGGTCCTTGTCTGTGATTCGCTCTGATTACTGAATATATAATTCAGTATATACTGGAGTTGTCGTCGCAGTGTTTTTTTTTTTTTTTTAGTTCCAGTGTTGGGATGTGAAATAAAACAAACCAGACAATGAACCTTTAAAACCTTCGTAGTGCCAATATTCACTGAAAGATTGATGACAGTAGCGATCACAAACTTTACCTTCCTCGCTCGTGTGTGTGACAATTGTTATTTGTTGTGCAAGTTTTCAGATGCGTCGACGCAGTGACATTAAAGAAGAACAAGGAGAAGGACATGAACAAGAGCAATGAAAAATGAACGAGATGAACATGAACATGGGCAAATAAAATGGTAAGAGCCAATAAGAACACCAAATCATATAAAAGATCATATTAAATCACAAGACCAACAAAACAACAATAAGAAGGTAAAAATCCAACAAGATCAACGACAACAGAAACCATAGCAACAAAAACACAACCAAGATTTTTAAAAAAAACATGAAAAAAGCAAAAGCAACAACATAAAAGCAAGAACAACACCAACAACATTAAACAAAAGGAGCATAACTGGAATAAAAACAACAAAAATAAGAACAACAAAATTAACATCAATAACCAGAGAAAAGGGACAATAATGACGATAATAGGGAAAAAATAAAAACAAAAATGGAGAAAACAAACAAAACAAAAAATTGAGGACGTGCGTCATGTGACCTTTGTTACTTGGCAACAAACTTCGTGACACTTAACTGTTTATCCTGCACAGTATAATCATGGACGACCGGATTCCCTCCTTGATCTTCATTTTTGACAGGGAGTCCGTCGCCCACGTGGATGTGAAGGTCCAGGGTGGAACCTGGTAACAGCAGCTTGAGGATGTCGCTGGCGATGCCAACGGGATTTCCCTGCAAGGACGATGAATCTATCATCCCAACTTTCGCCTGGCCCCCTGGGCAACAGCAGTTTGCCACGTGACCTGCTGGAGTCGGTGCTGCCGTTGGCTGCGCAGTGGCCTCGTTCGTCCCCTGCGACGATGATGTGGTGATGTGTGTCGTCGGAGAGAAACTGGCTGACGTCATGGGTGATGATGGAAACGATAGCAAAGGAGGCGCGGGCGTGGGGATGGCGTGCGGCGCCGCCGTCGGTTGAGCGTACATCACCTTGCTGGTCCTTGACGTCACGCTCGTGGCTCTCGTCGACGGAAGTGACGTTGAAGATTTTGGATCAGGGGTTGTAGTCTGCAGGGTATCGAGGAAGCCAGCCTTCGAGCTCGACCAGGGTTTCTCTGTGGTGGGGGTCACTTGGCTTTGCCACGAGGTGGTCTGCCCCTGTCCCTGTTTGCCGATGTCGATCTGCACGTGAACGTCCACGTGAACTTGTGGAAGGGGAACCTTTTCCGGGGCAGTAGTTGGTGGGGAAGTCGATGCTATTTCGCTGTGCAGGATTGTGTTGCTAGGGCTTGTCACCCCCATCTGAGATACATGCTGCTGGGAGAAAGAGTGCGTAGTGTGCTCCTGAGTTGTAGGCTCTGTGGTGTGTTCCTGGGTTCTAGACTCTGTGGTGTGTTCCTGACTTCTAGGCTCTGTGGTGTGTTCCTGGGTTTTCGGCTTTGGGGTGTGTTCCTGGGTTTTCGGCTTTGGAGTGTGTTCCTGGGTTCTAGGCTTTGTGGTGTGTTCCTGAGTTTTCGGCTTTGGGGTGTGTTCCAGGGTTTTCGGCTTTGGGGTGTGTTCCTGGGTTCTAGGCTTTGGGGTGTGTTCCTGGGTTCTAGGCTTCGTGGTGTGTTCCTGAGTTCTAGGTTTTGTGGTGTGTTCCTGAGTTCTAGGTTTTGTGGTGTGTTCCTGGGGTATAGGTTTTGTGGTGTGTTCCTGAGTTCTAGGCTTTGTGGTGTGTTCCTGGGTTCTAGGCTTTGGGGTGTGTTCCTGGGTTCTAGGCTTCGTGGTGTGTTCCTGAGTTCTAGGTTTTGTGGTGTGTTCCTGAGTTCTAGGTTTTGTGGTGTGTTCCTGGGTTCTAGGCTCTGTGGTGTGTTCCTGACTTCTAGGCTCTGTGGTGTGTTCCTGAGTTCTAGGTTTTGTGGTGTGTTCCTGAGTTCTAGGCTTTGGGGTGTGTTCCTGGGGTATAGGTTTTGTTGCATGCTCGTGGGCTGGTTTTGGTGTATGCTCCTGCGTCCTGGGTCTCGTAGTTCTAACCTCCCCTGGTGGAGGATGAGGAACGGCTCCTGGTATATCCTGGCTCTCTAGTATTTCTGTTTGACGATAAATGGTTAGAACCATAGGTAAAATCATTGTAACAGGGATAAATAACTAACAGACAAATAAACAACAGGCAGGCAGGCAGGCAGGCAGGAAATATATAATATCATAACTACTTTGATCATGATCCTCAGATTTCACAATAATGGTGGATGTAAAATTGGAACAGTTTGTGTTTGCTCAGCTGACATCTTTATGCTGTGCCCGGGTATTTTATAGTAATACATGTTTTCAAAGGCTAAAAATTTAGAGGTATCAGTTATAAAAATGTGTAAAGTTTTAAAATGGAAATAGCCTACACAGGTACCGTATGGAGGAAGCCTGGCGTTGCACCCACGGGATGAGCAGCAGTATGAGCACAAGCCTTCCACCCTTTCATCCGGGTGCTCACAGCCTTCAGCGTTGTTCTCCATCATGTTGTAGCATACCTTATCAAGCCGAATGAAAAGGTATTATCTGTTTGGGTTTGTTTTTGTTTTGTTGTTTAGGTTAAGGTCGTCGGACCTTTGTCGGTAATGTGGGTTACTTCGTTCCATAGCACAACTTTTCAAAAGAAAGGAAAGTAAGTATCAAGGGGGATTTTTGTTTTGCTTTTGTCTTCTTTTATTTTATTTTATTTATTTATTTTTTTGCTTAAAAGAGATTATCAATCGATGTAACAGATCTTAATGGAAAATATGTGTTGGATCGATGATAATAAAATAACGAGCTAAGCCTGAGCCTCTTGTCGATAAAATCTGAATGTGCTCCGCCTCTGCTATGAAACACTGGTCTTAGAGTGACTGTTCATGTTTCTGCTTAAACTATTTGGCTACTAAAGATAATATTCGTCTGTAGCGTCTGCAACTAAATTTTTCTACTGTCTTGTAAGCTGCAGTTGTCTAGTACCTTGTACGAATGTATTTGTCTAGTACTTTGTACAAATGTATTTGTCTAGTACTTTGTACAAATGTATTTGTCTAGTACTTTGTACAAATGTATTTGTCTAGTACTTTGTACAAACTGCAGTGCATCATGTACAACTTATCTACAATCTGCGTTCTCTAGTGTCATTTGCCATCTGTTGTGTACAACTATCGTGTGGTGTAACCTGTACACTGGCAGTTCCACGGAATTATGTTGCACTGCCAAACAATTCAGCGGTCATAGAGACTTGTACTCTGTACAACTCACCTGCTTTCTGGCGCAGCGTTTTTGGATGGTGAGGACGCCATCATCGAATAGAACCTCAGTCAGACAGTAACTCTGCGAACACGGGAACATTTACAGAATAAAGAGTTGTAAAAACGTAGAGTACGCAGACTCAGAAAGTGGAAGTGGTTCATACTGTCTAAAGTTCGTCGTTTGGAAGGCGAAACCCAATTCTTCCCTTCGATCGCCATTACATCCCTGGTAAACAATTTTAATGTCTGGAAGAAGTTTAGTGGTCACAGATTAGGAAAAGTATCGAACTAGCAAATATTTACCTCACTCTTTAAACTACGAAGCCAGAAAACAAAGCCCCTTACTTATAAACAAAGTGGTGGCTCTGTCTGCCATGATGATATCTACCTCCAAAATTTGTCTCCCTCTATCCATCCTTCTCTTTGTCTGACGGTAAGTTTTGCGCGCATTTCATTTTTTCTGGAAGTGAACGCATGCATTCTTATCTACTCTGATCACTGCTATCCTCCAAGATAATATTACTTTAGATGCTTTTGTGATGACTGTACCGTCAGCAAAGTTCTTACATGCTCGTCATCGCAGAGACTGGTGGCATTGCAGTCGTTGTTGTCCACGGCATCGACACAGACATGGCAGAACATAGCTAAAGGACAAAGAAGCATACATAGTAATACATTTTCAATTATGGTAAAACGTCGGTATAATTTTTGTATTTATTTATCATAGCCATCGATCATTCATTTTCATCGTCGTCAGGGAGATTCATGTGGCTGGTTCCATCGGGTTTCAGTCAAGCACGAATAAATGAGGTACTTGGGGGAAAAATTCAGAATGCTCGTACGATTTTAGCACTTCAAAAATTTCTTTGATAAGTTTTTATTTGTTTCTAATTACTCAGTTAAAGGACTTCCCCTGGCATTTTTGTGTCTTTTGTGAAGGAGTGAAGTTTTGGGGACATTTTTCTCGGGCTCAACTTTTTGCGTGCGTCTCCTTTTTTTTTATTCCCGAGAGATGAGTCAATTGGTGGGCTTTTCGTAAATAAACAAGCGATGAATGTGTTAAAAAATCATTATGTAAGTTTGAGTGGAGAGGCTTCGTAGGCAGGTAAATGGAAAGATAAAGAAACCGAGCAAAATGTAGGAACTATGGAAAGAGGATCTGCTTCAGCCATCATCTGACTAATGAGTGCAGAATACCTCGCTGCCCTGTTACATTCCTGGCTCTGCACAAGGACAGAAAGGTAAAGCTTAAAGAGGAGAGTTGAATCAATGCGTGCGTGCGTTCGTTCGTGCATGAGCTGCCTCTTACCTTCGCCTGTCGATGGTGGTGGCGCCGCCCGGACAATGAGAAGTAACCCTGAATGGAGAAGGGAAGAAAATATTGCGTTTACATAAACGAGCCAAGCAAAGATATTTCTAGAAGTGTTGTACGCCAAGTTTAATAAGTCTTTTATCACATAAAGCAATCTAGCCCTGTAAACGGATGCTACAGCGAAAGAAAAAATACAATCGCCTGAAACGAGATTTGACCCCTTGTCCTACGACTGCCCGACCTGATAATAAACCCTTAACGCCACCGGACCGTTGTTAAATTTATGTTATATCTCGCACCGCCTGCTGTTAACAAAAGCCATTAAAACATCTCTTCAAAGCGTTTCCAGTAGAGATGTTTTCCTCTTTTGTTTTGTTTGATATTTTTATTTACTAATCTTTGCTAATATCTATGATTTCAAAACTTTCCTGGAATTTCTCCCCGACTTACGTCTTGTTATTCGACTCACTAAGATTATATATTATATTTAATACTTATTAGCTTGATTCTTCACTGTTGTCTCATGCATGGTGCACCTTCTATTATGAGAACGAGGCAGTTCTGAGCTAAACGTCATCACCATCATCGTCGTCGTCGTCGTCGTCATGATGTTACTGGCTGGTGTGTGAAAGAGAGAAAGTTATCTTCTTCTCTGATTTATCGATAATTTCAAGTGAATGAGGGACGGAGAGAATAAGTGGAATATTTGACAAGTCGTTTGGTGGGTGAATTAGTGAATGAGTGAGAAGAAAAGGTTTATGTTTTACTTTTAGTCCCTTGTGTCTCAAATGCACTTATTTATGAAAAAATAAAAGATTTATCCACCAGATTTGATTATCTCAAGTCCTATAGCTTTAGTTTGTTTTTCAATTAGCTAAATTCTACACAATATACCGACCTACCAGACACTCCAAGGAAAGTAGCCAACTTCATCATGGCGACGAGAACACCTTTGCGGCCTTCGCTCCCACCAGCTGATGGATACAATGTCCACTCGTCTGCGCAATCGTAAAAGCTATGACCCAAGAGGATATTAATTCAAACAAATTTTTTCTGCTTTCTTCATTAGTTGTTGTAGCGCAAGTGTAATGTAACCCCAAATCTCCGGAGATATTTTTAGTTTCCGTAATGAAGACCTCCTCCCTGATTCTGCCTACCAACGAATCCAACTCTCCAAACCCCGCCTGTACTTTTTGGATGGTCAGGTACTGGTTTTAACGACTTTAACTTTTCAAAGGCTGTCACAGAATGACGAATTATTTCCTGCTGATAAGGGCATAAAAATTCCTGAGTGCTTTTATCGAGAACTTAAAAGGCATTCTCAAATATTCTACAATGCAATTTATCAACTGGGAATGGTATAATACTTGTTTTTAAAGGAATTTGCTGTTAAAGCTGTTCCTGTAAGCAGTGTACGCATCATCTACTGCGCATTAATATTTTTCCTTAAGGTCATCTCTACTACCGCTACAAAAAAATGTGTCCAGGGTATCAAGGTTGTTTTAGAACACCTACACAGAGGCCGTGAGGTAGAACTTTGGTCACTATCTGCGGGTAGCAGATTTATCCCACTCGGATAGGCTAAAAGGCTTCATTTACTTATCTTTCCAATCTCCACCCTTCGCACGTGACACACACTTGGTCAGTCGCCCCCTGCAACCCAGAATGCCTCTCCACTAGAGGGAGGTGTTGCAGTCCGCGCTCTGCCTAGCACCCCGGGTGTGCGTTCTTCCGTTGTGCGGTGAGAGGTACATCAGTTCTCGGCTGGAGATTTCAGAAATTTAGAGAAAACTTACTACGATTAATGTGTTGACATTAGGTTGTTTTCCACGGCTCAAATAAAATAGAGAAGGAGGTAAAGGCGGTTGTCTAATTTTATATCCGGCCAAACAAGAAACTCGGGGCTGATGACATTATCAAAGTTTGCCTGTGTACATCTGTCCTGCCAACACTGTTTTGCAGCCATCATTTTATTTAAAAAGAAATCGTAAGTGGTGGTTATCCTTTAATTTCAAGCATTTTTCCAGACCTATTAGCTTTCTAATTTTACAGCCTTATTAGTGTATTAGTTGTTATTAGTTTTGGCTAATTAGTTTTATTATTAAAATAAAATGATGTAAAAAGTATTAGTTACCCATCCTAAATAAAAGCCAGACGCTGTTTCTCAAGATCGCAACACATTGCGAGTACGATACAAAACAAACTCCGAGCAGCTGTTGTCCTGGGTGTCCTTTCCTGGCTCTCTCTGTGTGTGTGGAGTGTGGGGTGTGGGAATGGGTGGGTGAAGGTTTAACCTTTTTATCCTAACCATCATATTTTACACAAGAGGGCACTAATTTTTTTTATATACTTGAATGGTCCGACAAGCCAGAATAAAGATTTGAAAACTGTACTGCGCTGCAACAAAGATGAAAATAAAGCGCAAAAAAGACGTGGGGATAGAATTATTTTTATTAATATTTTCTTTCCTTACTGTGAGCACAGGTAGTAGTGCCCACTCAGTTAAGGTGCTTCTACACACTCTCCCCTCTCTTTTTCGCATGCACGCTCTCTGGTCGATACCATCATGGATACCCTTAATAATAATTTCCATGCAAGCATAAATAATTTTACCAAACCTTTCCTCATCCGTGCGTGAACACACACACAAACACCCATATATATATATCACACATGCAAGCGCAAGGAAACAGAGCGCCTTACAATGACCGTAACTCAAACATCTTCCAGAGTTGTGCCGCATTGTAACGTCCTTACCGAAGGATCGTTAAGAGATGCACAGCACTTTTGATCACCACCAAAGTGAAGTCAGCCACTAAAGCAAAGGCAGCTAGGCCTGTTGAGGAATGCAATTTCCAGCTCCCGCAGAAGATCACAGATTTCCCTTCCTCTCCATCACATTTCCCACCTGTTCTGTCAGCAAAACATCGCGCACCATTCAACGGCAACTGTGCGCTGAGGTCGAAGGGCAAGGCATGGTTGATTGACGACTGCATGAGTACGATCCATTACAGTACGGTTGGATGCAGGCTGCAAAGTGACGCGGGTAGGGTCAGAAGGTGGGCTTGTACCGCTTGACCTCCACCATAACGTGATGAATGTTGATGAGCTCGTTGCGGACCTGCATGCTGCGGAAAGGGCCCTGGGACATGACTTTTTGGAAGCGGTGGTAATACTGGATCAGCTGCGTCAAGGCTCCCTGCAACAAGAGTCTGTCTGAGGCCGCGGGAAACATCCAAACGCCTAACTGTTGCTCAGCATAGTTGTAAAACTGTAATTCTATTATCATGTCTCCAGTGGTATGCACTCACGCGCGCACAAAACAAATACACACACGCAGGCATGCACTCACTCTCCTTTTCTCTCTCTCCCCACACACACACCAAGAATCACTCGACAACAAAAGTCCATTGTGACTGGGTTTGCACTTTTCTTCACCAGGATCTAAGAGACCTGCCAGAGCTGTGTGTTTAACACACTGTAGATGTGTGGGGTAAGGACATACCTGTAGTATCTGTGTGCCGTTCTTGAAGTTGGTGAAGGCTCGCATCACCTCCTGGTTGATGGTTTCAAGCGCCTTCTTCCAGTCGTTGTTGAATCCCCGAATTATCTGTTGCACACGCTCTGCAAAAAAACATTACATCCCATAAACAACTGCATATGTTGCATTATAAATGTAAAGAATTCACCCCTACAAACACAGATACAGACACACAGGTGCACAAAGACATGCATCGATGACATTCGATGGTTCCAGCGAGGGTGTCTACGCCAGACTACCGTGTCCAATTTGGCGAATTTACCTTCAGCTTTAAACTAGGAAATTTCCGCAACAGTTTGGTCTGGCGACTTCTCCACACCAAAGTAAATTCTGGGATGTTTGAACGTCGCTTTACCCTCACTTTTAATGTTAGGCTCGTTATGACAAGGTCATGGTCTCACCAACACTAAGGCCAAATAGACCGTTTATCAACTTTATAGACATCCCCACATTCTCCCTCTTTCTCTCACTCACACACAAACACGTATCACGTACTCTCTTGGTTAGCGAATGTGTCCAACTGCCCCTTGTCCACTAGGTTTTCGCAGTCTCTGACGAAGGTGATCATACCGCCGAAGTGTGGGGCCAGCACCTCCTCCACGTACTCGCCTGTCCGGGCAGTCAGCAGGTCGCGGATCACCTCCGCCTCCTTGGAGTCCTCCGACGTCCGTTCCTATAACAATGAACAGCCGCAGACTTTACACAACCACCGACATGCGCTCTTACAGCACCACAATATTGCAGTCTGACTGGATGCTGGATCTTCTTTTATTAGTTCATTCATGTGTCGATTCATTTTTTCCAGTCATTCCTTCATTCATTCGTCTGATTGTTGCTTGTACGTTTATTCGGTCGTTCAAGAAATATTTCTATTCAATTTCCCTTGTTGTCTGCAAGCTGTGGTGTGCTCCTGAGGCTTTTGTACCACACTTTTAATGATTTCTATAAGCAAACGTGCAATCAAATTCTCAATCACTGATTAGTTGAATGTTTTTAATCATAAAAAATAAAATAAATTACAAAGATAACAACATACAGGAAACTGCCCCCCACCCAAAAACAAAAACAAAACACACACACAGTCAGGAAGTGTCTTGCCGCTTTTTAACCATACGCCTATTTGTACGTCTGTGAGCGCCGTTGTGAGTCGTGAGGGGTACGTGTGTGTGGGAACGCACTTACCTATGTCAGCATGTCTGTGTTTTGTTCTTTGTATGTTTCTAGGTCGGACTCTGGCTGCTTATCTGTTTTTATATATGTCTGCCTCTGTGTGTGTGCGCGCGCGCGCATATATATATATACATGTGTACATAAGTAGGTATTCTGCTGTGTATTCTATATATAAGTATGTACGTCAGTCTTTGCACCTAAGGACATAATGATGTAGTCTCCCGATGGAGCAGGGACCACAGCTGACTGCCCACTTCTTACCACTAGCACGGCCAGCATCATATCGTAGTTATTGATGAGGAAAATGAGCTGCTCCCGCCGCTGTTGGAACTGTGCCGCCATCTTGAGGACGAAGTTCTCCACCTCAGCCTGCAGCTGGCCCAGCACCCGCCCCACCCGCTCGCTGGGGAACGTCTGGTCCACGCCCACAATGGCTGCCGAAAACTCCGCGTAGCGTCGCGTGATCTGAGAAACAGAGATGTCACCAAGTCCAGTTTGGCTTCCGACCCCGACCTACCTTTTCCCACATAGTGGGGTGATTTGCCGATAGCTTGACAATTATACAATTAAACTCCCCTCCTAAAGCAGTGAAGCCACCGTAGCGCAGTTACAGACCGGCTCCGTTTTAGTGCCAAAATCAAGGGATTAAGTTTCATTTCTGTTATATAAATATACATAAATACAATTTTTATGCACATAGTCTTTTATAAATTTTGAATTTTGTTATTTTGTTGTTTAGGCACGTGTCGCCCAACTCGATGTGAAAAATGAGTCTGCCGACACTTTGGAAGAAGTGGTCCTATTATCTTCTATTTTAACTGCAAAAGCACACAGGAATAAAATGAAATGATTATTAACCTAAGCTGTCCTAATCTTTTGGTCACTCAGGGTGCCTTTCAAAACAATCATTATCATCATGTACAAATGAACTCACATAGTGTGGTCGACAGTCGATGTGTCCCAGTTTCTGCGGCTCACACTCACGGACACTTTGTATGTTGAGGTGCAGGATGTACTCAAACCTTGGCCACATGGTATTGAGCAGTGCCTCCCAGTATCTATGTCAAAAAGACAGCAATGAGGAAAGCTCCACAGCTACTGCTGAACGACTAATTTTTCCTTGTCAAGAATCGTTCCCAATATATGAAGCCAGATATCAGGCAGTTGAGCTAGCCATGAAAAATGTTGACAGAAAACTGGATGAGATTTTTTTTCTAATTCTACTAGTCAGTGTATAATTCAGCACTCGTTTATGAGCCAATATTTTATGTCTTCTGCTTTTCAAGCATGTCAATCACATGACAAGCAAAAGAGAGAAAGGCCACTGTGAACATTGTCCACATGCACATGGACGGGCAGGAAAAAATCAAAACAGAGTGAACACTATATGCCAATTATTCAAGTTTCTAGACACATCTCACCAAAAGGAAAACTACTGTAACTGCAGCATAGAAAATTAAAGTTGCCTCCCTTCTTCTTACAGGAAGCCAATAACTCAGAGACAATAAATGGAGACTGACCTGTCCAGACAAGGTATTCCTCTTTTAGCCATGATGGCACGGTATCGATAAACAATGTGCACTGACAGGAACATTGCAATGGAGTCGTAGCTGTCACCAACATACTCTTCCATTTGTTTCTACACAAAAAAAAATATATTTTATATAATATATATATTTTTAGTTCAAATTTTTTTCCATTTATTTGTGAAGGTAAAAATTATATGGTTACAATGCAACTACCAAAGTGCCTTGAATTTTACAACTGTTGATAAGAAAAAAATATTTGCAGCATGTTGTACCTCAGATCTAACAAAAATGATTTTCTTCTTTCAATATGCATACCATGAACATGGTGAGAGTTTTCCCAAAAATAGCATCAAAGAGGCTCTGGGCGCCTGTGCCAGACACGATGAAGAAATCACACAGGAACAAGTACTCCCGGCAGCAGTTGTCCATCAGTGCAAAGTGCAGGCTTCGGAACAGCATCTCGAATGTGTACTGAAAGACCATGAGACTGAGTGAACAACTTAAAACAAATACTAACAACAGCTAAAACAAGTATAAATATAGGTAATAATGCTGAAAGCAACATTCAGACATAGCTAAAGAAAATTGAAAACTTATTACTGGTGATATGAGACCAGTAAGAGAAAACGAGACTGGCAAACATAAGTTTGCAGTAATCACCAAGATGTCAATGCACTACACAATGTGTCATCAATGTTCTACAAACAGAATCTAAAAATTCCCTGCTCTTACCCTTGTTTCGTTCTTGGCGGCAGCATGTGGTATGATGACTGGTTCCTCTAAGCCAGTGGTCAGCACATCGCCACGGTTGCCTAGCGTGAAGACAGTGGACCTGTTTTTTAGTTGTGGTTTTGACGAAAAAAAACTTGCTCAGGGTTAAGGTTTTGCCAGTCTATGATATTGCTTATAGACAAAATGACCCAGGCATTTTTGAACAGCTGCCACTTGAAGATTCTGTTAGTAAAACTCTCAGAACTCTCATTTTGGGGGAGCTACAAAACGTCTTAATTTGACCCTTTCCCCCCCATGCTAGTTCTTTTTGCTCATCTTTATCATGATACTCTCAGTTCTTGTTATTTGGTTCCTCTTTGCATTTTCTGTACTTGCTTTTATTCATCATTAGTACTGTTATTTATTCTTTCTTAGTTGATGTGTTATTTGTTTCCTGTCTCTTGTATGCTGTCCATGTCTCATTCTTGTTCTTAGGCACTAAAAGCATGCTCCTTTGGAGTGTGAGAACGCACTTTACAAATTTTGCATTTATTACTATTATTTGCAGTTCTGGGTGATCATAACAAGTTGTTTATCTAACCATTTTGTAAGGTGAACACAAGTCTGAATTTCAGCAGGTATGCTACTATAATGAGAAATATTTTAATGCTTAATGCTTCAAATGTTCAGAAATACTTTAAATCGTTTTAGTTCTTCCTGTCACAATCTAGCAAAGCAATTTAACCCAAACAATCAGGTTTTCAAAAGTTATCTATAAAGGAAAGTTTACAAAAATTACTCAAATAAGCCTCCTATGGCCTAAGCCCACAGCAAAAGCTGTATGATGGATAAGAGAATAACAATTACAGTGTATGTTGATTTAACTGAAAAATAATGAGAGAACAAAACTGATATTTGATCCATTACACAAAGCTACTACAGCAAAATCACAGTTGTAAGGGACAAGGATATCTTTCTTTGCTGTGTCTTCAACCCCCATGAGATCATCCCTTGTAGCCACTTCCTCAAACTGCAAAATGTCAGAGAAGAAACACAGGCTGCTGATCGTTAGAATGACACCACATGATTAAGAGTGATAAGATAAGATAAGATAAGACTTTAATTATCCCAGAAGGCAATTCTGATGCAGCTCGATTAAATTCATACACAAGTGAAGATGAAAATACAGGTGCCAAAATTAATTGAACCTTGCAGATAAAATTATTTAAAAAATAAAACAAACTTATATATGATATTCCTTACCCACCAAAAGAAATGAAAATGTGTCAAATTAAATTTAAAACTTTAAGGCAAGAAACAAGCATTTTTGGAAGTTATTAATGAGTGTTATCTTCCAAAAGAATACAAGTGGATAAAGACAACTGCATTTAGACTATGCTTACAAATAGTCACAAATTCAATTCCCCGACCACAAAAGATAAATTTTTAATTTAATGCATTATTTTTATCTGTTAAATTAATTTGTTAATCCCCTATCAAATGATACAATTAAGTCTGTTATTGTACTATTCTAACAGATTTACTAAAGAATTACAATAACAAAAAAATACGAAATTAAATCTTGTGTAGTTTTCTATAAAAGGAAAACATTTTAAACAGCATCTTGACTCCCTCACTTAAGAATCTTTTACAACATGCTAAGGTAACATGTTATGCTCAGTATTTTATCCGATTCATTGTCTGATATATGCTTTTTTTCAAATAACAAAGCTGCATACATACCATTCGCTATGATTATCAATGTTATCTAACATTGACCCCAGACGGAAATAAATTCTACAGTAAAAATTCTCACCACAACAGTAGGCATAATCTTTGTCATCATAATGACTAAAAAAACAGCTAATACACTCTATGTATCCTTCATAAAAGTTTGCATTATAACCTAGCCATAAACTATTTTATAGTACAAACCTGCCTAGTGAAAGCTGTCTACATGAAATAGTGCATTTGCATAAATATGTAAGCTTGTGTCTCAGTGTCAGTCTTTTCGTTATTGTTTGCTTTTTCATGTTTGTTTCAGCAAGAGCAGCTACAGAAAATAAACAAGTCTTATGTTTATCACAAGTTCATGTAAATCAACTGCTTTTTCCTTCTCCACTTCTTTTATAACAGAATGACAAAAGAAATTGAAACAGATAAATATAGGAATCTAACAACCCAGAATATGTTGATTTTATATAATGAAAGCACAGTAAATATTTTTTTATAAAAATTCTCATAAACCAAACTATGATTTTAAATAAAAACTAACATATAATATTTGAGGTAGGTTTCATTGTCTGTGAGTAAGATAAATATGTTTTACTATCTTTCTCCCTTCAGCATAGCAGTGCACCTGAACCCTGCCCTTCCACCATTTCCATCTCCCAACACCTCCACAGCGCATCATGCATACATGTGTAAAAAGGTCTGAGGTTATATGCCGCACAAAAAGGAACCAATGATCTCTTATCCACTCTCTCATTCCCTGACGCATGCATGCACTTACACACAGATCTAGAGTACATACCTGTCCATATACATGAATACACATTAAAAAAAAAACCAACATAATATGACAGCTGCAAAAAGATCATGCAATAATACATATATTTTTACAATACCATGCCACAAATTCACTGGCATTCCATGTTTGCATTCAGGTCAAATTGAATTGAAAAAATTTGACAATGCCATTGAAGCCTTGCTCCCCAAGAGAATATCTTTCATTTAAGCAAAGGAGAAAAAAAGTGTAATCTTAAGCATGAAAGGTCAGTTATTACCAGCTTCAAAAGGGACCTCTGTTGAAGGGAGAAACAGGAATGGAAAATTGAGTGGAGCCCTTCTTCGGCTTCTGAGGTGGGCAACTGAAATCGGGTAATGTCATTAATCTTGTCTTTTTAGCCTATTCTAACAGTAAGACAGTCTGTGGCGGTCCATTCCATAATAATATGGTGTTTTATATAAAGGTATGCTTTAAATCTAATGTGGGTTAAACTGACAGGAAAATGTTACCAGCAAGGTCTTGACATATAATCAAGAATGTGTGTGTGTTTGAGAAAAAGAGATACAGATCCATTACTGTACACTCTGTTATGAAAATACATATTGTACATTCATCTAGTAAATGTATCTTACACTAAACCTCCTGGCCACTGTTGAATGAGCACTCACTTTCTTTCAAACACTCTAATCATTCTTTGAAAAATTTTTTACTTCAATGGGCTCACTAGTGGTGGGAAAGGGAGATAATTCCCAATTTGTTGCTAGAATAAAAGGATTGCACTACTGACTGTGAACTTATTCAGATGAACAGGGTAACAACTTTTTACTTTTTACTTTTTTACATAAATAAGGAGACAGCCAAAAGAAGTGTTCATTGTCTTTGTTGTGACAAGCCAGATCTGTACATTAATCTAACATCTTGCACTAAACCTCATGGGCCAGGTTTAATGAGCTTTTATATTCCTTCTTCCATACACAATAATATTTTATATGTGTTTATGACAAATTCATCTTTTAGTTTAGTGGGCACTGTTTTGTATACTTGTGTGACCCATCCTTCCTCCTCTGCAATAACTTCTTAAGCAGCAAAAGCAAATTTAATTGTATATTGCTGTATGTGCAAGCATAAAACATATCTATTCATGCATGCATATATACACATGTGCATCAGCAGACAAACGTTTTTACAAATATACCATTAATAGTATGCATTATACCCTTGTATATGCATACCCTTGTATATGATATATAATAGTGCATTCATTCAACTATGCCTGTATAGATGTAAACAACACCCATGTGCAGGCATGAGTGCATGCATACACACACACGTCTGGAGAATGAACGAGAGAAAAAAGAGATGCTAAAGCTGAATGAGAGAGCAGAGGAAAAGGGAGATAAAACTTAGAAAAAAAAATGAAGTCCTAATGAATCATCGACAGCACATCTGGTACAGCAATTGCAATGTTAAGAAAATCTTCATTAACCATAATTATCTTCTCCACCCTCAGGATCAGAACTACTCAGAAACTACGTTAATGATAGGAAGATGTCCCCAGCAACAGTGAGCATAGAGGTAATGACCTAGCGTCATCTAGGAAAACAAAAACACCAGCACAGACACTAATAACACAGCAAGACATGGTACCTGGAGTTTCATTAGCCTGCTTGAATAGCTCTTGAAATATGAATAATAGACCTTGCTCATCGTGTCCACATACTCGTCACGCACTTCTTTGGCAACATGACGTTCATTGGTCATTAAAAACTCATTAAATATCCTGAAATACACAAAAAGAGGTTTACAAAATCCATTTTTTTCAAATGTGTTGTTAAATAACAATGAAATACTCATACTAGCGTACACACTGTCTTTGACATAAATTAACTATCAGATGTCTGTTGATTCGCACTCAGTTTAAGGTTCTATTAAAAATCTAGAATGTTTTTCTGATCTTAACTGTCACCAGCATAGAATCAAAACAAACACATATAATGTCTGCTGAGAATCCTCTGTTGAGAAATATTTCACTAAAATTTGCCTCCTTTAGATCCAGGATCATAAATAATGAACAAAGCAGTCAAAACATCAATACATACTCTTACCTAAATTTCAGCAATGTATTCTGTGGAATCTGGTAGTTGGCCATAGGTTTACGGAAGGCATAGATTCTCTGTAGCAGGAATTCCCTGATTTTTGCCAGAGCCTGAAGAACAAAGAATCACTCTTCTCCGTTTATCTCCCTTTACTAATAAGCAAGTATTTCGTTTTTGTGGGGGTTTTTTTGTTGTTTTTTTCTTTTTGGTTTGCTTGTTTGGTTTTTTTGGGAGGTTTTTTTTTATGTCTTTTCGTCTTTTCATTTTATCATCAGTCTTTCTGCTTTTATTTAAATCCCTAGTCTCAACCACAAAAATTAGTCTATCATTAGAAGTGACACGCATCAAAATAATTTCTGACATAATTTCAAAAAATATTTGTATTTATTTCATTATTTAAATAAACACAAATTTACCAAAATTTGAAAAATGCGATTTTTGAATAATTTTTATTTCCAACGGAATGCATTACTGTGTGCAGCAAAGAATGGTTACCTTGACTTTGAGCCTTTCCAGAATGTCCTTGACATCGCCACAGGCACGAGCATCTCTAAATGCCTGCTCCTTAACAAATTTGATCTTGTGATTGAGCTCGTGCAGCTGCTCTTTGAACTCATCCTCTGTCACTGGAGTCTCTAGAATGTGACTAACAGAGGTAGCAAATACAGGTTTCATATATATATATAAAGGAAAAAAAGAAATTTAAATACTATTTCATTTTTTCTCATTCCCATTTATTCAAAACTCATTCTTTTATTCAATAATTCATTCAAGTAATTTATTTGAATGTAGTTGAAGGCTGAAATAAAAGGAAGCTAAGATTCAGTGATTCCCCGGCTAAAAAGTATACCTTCCAAAGGCTGAATTTTATAAGTGGTGTGTTAAAATGTCACCAGCTGATTAAACCATTTGCCTGTTCAACCACTTGCCAATTTTACCATGGCTCATAGCTAATTCAATCGCATCTGTGATTCATTCAGTTGTGAAAATGAATATTCTTTGATGTCTCTTTCTTTATTGCATTTTATACTTAACTCTTTCTACACAGTTTGCACCCACAGATGCAAACGTCTTCATAACTATAGTTCAGTTGAGTCAATTTATCCATATTGAATGCTAAGACACTGGAAACATATTTTCATGCAACTGCAGACAACTGAAACATTTAAATTTAAGGTAAGCACTTACTTTATTAGTGGTTGATCTGCATACTTCTCTCCCATTGATTATGTGTTCATGCACTGGAATCCCTCTACCCAACCTTTTCCCCCTCCCCCACATTAAAAAATTTATGAACTACAAGTTTGAATGTTGGTCTGTCATGATGTACAAAATCATCTCAGACAATGCAGATTGTTAACAACAATTATGTGTGTGTCATAATAAAACATTGTCTTATGTTATCACCATCATAATACTTATGTGCGGGAGTAAAACAGTGTCTTACATTGTCATTATTACAACAACTATGAGCGGTAATAAAATGGTGTCTTACCTTATCATTGTTTCTGGTATAACCATCTCATCCACATATTGGCTGAGTTCTCCTCGGATAGCCTGAAAGATCAGTTCACAAAGCTTAAGCTATCTGTTCACTTGCATGAAAGAGACAAACTGAATGGTGAAAAGGGCTCCAGCCCTCCAGTTAGCCCTACCCATTAATGTAATATAAAAATACTGTGTTCAAACATTTTCCCCCACTTTACGTCCAATGCTTGCTAGAATGTTCATACATTTAAAAAAAAATTATCTCAATATTAATGAGCATACCTCTGGCTAACCCTTCAAGTTGCAAGAAGGTCAAACACATGTGCAAAAAAAGAAAAAAGTTGCATTTTACAGTTTAACTTTACCATTTATTTTTAACATAATTTTTTTTTATTTTTAATTATTAAAAAATATGTTTAGAAGAAGAATTTGATCAATACTGGGCAGATCAAACATAGTGTAAATGCAAACACACATGACTGGTTTCTCATGCAAGAATGAGAATTGGCAGAATCACGTGATCTGGGTCAGCAGCCTATTAAAAATACATCAAAAAAAGCTATGTTTGTATTTTTATTCATGATGAAGCTATATCTGAGACACTGGGAAATGCAAGTGACAGTACCTGCCTGTTCTTCAGTTTGATGTTCATGGCAATGGACTGGTCCTGCAGAGACTGTATTTCTGTGGAGATGCTGCTTAAGTCACTTTGGAAGCCATTCAACATCTGCTCCATTCGCTTTATACAAAATGAATTGAGAATAACAAAAAGGCAATGACTGTACTCTCTCTGTCTGCTTAGGTTAGCTGTTTTTTTTTCGTAAAAATGGGGTTTAATTCCAGTTGTTGCTAACTTGATCTGTGTCACCTATGTCACTTTGACCTGTGCTAACAACCTATGACCCTTTATTTTTTGTAACAGAAGTACGGAGAAGAGAGATTAAATGGTAAAGGGTGGGGGTGTGGAATACACCTCTAAAGAGAAAACTCTCCTAAATCCTCACCAACAGACAATTTTGCTTGTACGACAATCCTGCCAAAATCTGTCCAAAAAGAATCATTATTCAGCATACAAACTCACTGGACTTTAAGACACATCTACATCTCAAGCCCTGCAAAAGGTTTTAAATTAGGTCGTTGCCACAGCTTTTGATAATACTCCTGAAAGATATTATTATCATTATGAGCCAGAATAGTGATACAAATTAGAATATCATCCTTTCCAAAGCCGTTAGATGCTTAAAAAGTCATAATTACGCTTGTTTCTCAGAATGTTTCTTCATTAACCTAGACAGACAGTATCAATAGTTATTCAAATTATACTGTGGGAAAATGTCAAGGACCAAAAAGTTACAGTAAGGTCTAATCCCAGTATAATATGATATTTCTTATGCTTACCTCTAAGATTCCATCACAAGCTGCTATTTGGCTATGTAGGCTGGCTATGTTCTGGCTCTCCTTGATATCTTGTATATGGATAAAGAACTATGTGATTATCCTGTGAACTCACTACTAATTATATCAGAGCAGAAATCAGGGTGTGAAAGGAACAGAGTGAAACCAAACTATAGGTTGGTCTTCCTAGAGGGAACTCATAGCCTACTTCACACCACTGGGTGCATGAAGAAACAAATAACTTTATTATGGAAACAAAAATCACTAAATATGTTCACTTTACACGTTTCAACTTCAGACATTTAAAAATAAATGTGCTAACACAAATATCTCCGTTTTCTGAAGCAATTCTTAATGGCTTTAAGAGATGCAATGAAGCTAGCCAAGCTTCTCACAAAATGCACCTCTTAACAGAAATGCCTTTCACTTCAAATTTGGATAATGAAAAATCTCAAAACCAAATTAATAATAATGCAGAAGGATACAGTCCTGGATTGAGGCATTTTCCACTTCCAAGAGTTCTCGTTCTACCTGTTTGGAATACTGACGCAAGTCCACACCCTGTAAAGTACATTATAATTAGTACAGTCGAACCTGTAAATCGACCTTCCGCAACTCAAAATTCTACCTCGAATTATAAACATCTATTGGCTGGTTTTCCATTAAAGCAATGCATATTCAACTTTTGTAGCTTGAATCGGTCTAGCCAAACTCTTCCACAACTGGAATAATTTTAAGTTTGTCAGCATGTGGAAACCATTTGAAAATAGGTCGGAAAGTGTAAAATCATATACTCCTTCCAACCCTAAAGGAGGCAAGAACCATGGTGAATGGCATTTGCTCATTTAGCAAGCTGCATGAAGATGTACCCATGAACATTTTTGATCCACTGTCTGTCATCAAGTCTTTATTTTAAAAGAAATGAAGAGAAGTTGTCGTCAGACGTCCTTAACATACCATTTTTCTGGGGACAATGATGCATAAGCACATGCAGAAATAAAGATAAGTCCACAGTGAAAAATGTTCTATTTTCAACGAACTTCCTTAACTTGAACCTTCCCTAACTTGATTTTTTTTTATCGGTCCCTTGAAGCTTCGACTTATAGAAGTTCGGCCATATTTACAATTAAAACTGCTTAAAAGTAAAAAGGTAATTATGATTACTAATCATTATTATTCATCCTCCCAAGGATCCAATTTTCATGACTAGTAGAGTCTTTATAAAACTCGATATTTGATCTTTCATATTGAATATATTCGTTAATTCTTTTTGAAAATTATTTTTGTATTTTCAGACTATTTAAAAGAAAATATCAAGCAGCTATCTCTAATTTTTAATTTTATAGACCACATTTCTAGAAAATGTAAATGTAAATGTAACGAGTAATATTCTCATGCACTTAATTTTTGAAAAATAAGACATTATGTCTGAAAGTTATAATTACCTTATTATGGCTACTTATCTGCAAGAATGTCTCACTTTTCTCATTCGATTCATTTTTTATGACCAGCAAATATTTGTATACTTTAATAGTATGAGTATTAGTTGAAATTAGTAAAATGTACAATATAAATATGAAATTGTGTCATAAAATACACTGACTTTATCAAATATAAATCCTACAGCAAGCTATCACAAACACAATATACCTTATTCAAAGCCTCCTTTACAATTTCATCTTCAAGATTTTGTTGAATGTGTGCTGAAAAATCAAATGGTGAATACATTACCAAAAAAGCTGGTCATGTTTCAGTGGTCATGGAAATGAAGCAAGCACTAAGTTAAGGTAATTTGTGGGGTGGGTGGAGATAGTTTATAGCAATAACACTTCTCCCCCCCCCCCCACTACAAATCCCAAGTTCAGCTGCAAAATATTTGTATTCTTTACCTATGTAAAATGGTTATAAAATGTGCTATACATTAATTTATATATTTCTAAAAATGCTTTGCTTCCTCTGAAATTCTCATGTTGGCTGTATCGATCATAAAAGATGCTTTCCTTGGCTTGATGTTTATTTATTCTAGTTACATACAACTTACAGTCAACTTCATCCAACAGAAAATCTTCAGATGTAAGATCCAGCTCCCCAAGTTGCAGTATGCTCTCTTCTATAGTCTAAGAGAAATAAATAACTGTTTGTAGAAACAAAAACTAGTGTGGATTGTAAAATCGTTTTCTACTATTCTATGGATGTTCGGTCAGAGTAATGGGTTGAAAACCTAGTGAAAATCTTTAACTACACCCTTGAAAACAAGTATAAATGTACTGATCATTTGCTGCTAAATATCCTCTGACTGTAACATTTATAGGACAAACTTTCAAAGAAAAAGAAATGCTTTCTACTGATGCTGTATGAAAATACAAAAAGTACAGAAGTACTAAGCTGATGATCCAATGTTAAACACGAATGCTTTATATACAATTCGAAATCTGTCCTTAAAGTGTTAAACAGAACGAATTAGATTAGCTTTAAACTCCTTTATAACTTGTTGTTTCATTTAAATAAAATAATAGTTTGCTGGGTTACACTCTGAAAGCTTTTAGAACAGGGCAGGGATATGTCTTCTGCTACGGAGGTAGCCATGTTTGCATCGTGGATTGAGCATGCGTAGCCGTAGTGTTATTTTGTCACTTCCGCTTCCTCTCTCTGCTAAGCAGTCACAATGGTAGGAAAACATTTCATGTCTTTTGGTCTTTATCGCAACATCCCACACTATGGTTTGTAGATAATTAGCTAAGGAACGCCTTAATTTTTTTTAAATATTCCATTTCACCATAATCTGTAGATATTTAAGTTGTGGTTTGTCGTTATATACCTTAAAATATTTGAAAACTGTCCACCTTGCTGACCATGTCCTTAACTAGAAGTAAAAGAGGAATCGGTTAATCATAACTCGCTGCAGTAAAATCCTTAGGCTTCTGTTAACTAAGATAATGTTCGCATCTTAACGGTAAGGTTGTGTAGTACATTCATTTTCACGTTGACAATTTTGTTAATTTCTTTTTTCTTTTGCAGTCGCTGGTCATTCCAGAAAAGTTTCAACACATTCTTCGTGTTATGAACACGAACATAGATGGACGACGAAAAATCATGTTTGCAATTACAGCAATCAAGGTAAGATATTCTATTAATTTTATTCACTCTATTAGCAAGTAATTTATAACTACGTGGGGCGAACCTCCGCAACAACGTATCTCAAAATCAGTAACTAAAGTGTACTCTGGCTGCATGTGTACTATTGCTTGTTATACTGAGGGTCTCTGCTAATCATTAATGTAAACAGCATGTTTTTCTGGGATTAGACTACATGCATTGTGATAGTGGTCAACCTTTATCATTACTACTGATGTTGTGTACTAACTTAAGGTGTTTTGTTGTAGAAATAATGTGGTTTATTTTGCTGTCCTGAAATGGATAACATTATATGCAGTTCACAAAAACGTGTAGGACGGACAGTACCCTTTAAATACCTTTAAAAATCAATGTTTCTTTCCAGGGTGTGGGTCGCCGTTTCAGTAATGTTGTCTGTAAAAAGGCAAACGTAGATATCTCCAAACGTGCTGGTGAACTCACAGAAGAAGAGGTAAGGAAAAGTTAATTTGTTTTCAATACTAGCCTGAAGAACATTTAATCTTTTTGTTCTGTTCCCCACATTGCTTTTGTAAGCAATATAAAAACTTGCCATTTTGAGTTGTTAATTGAATTTGTAAATCTGAGGCTTGATGATCGCTGTCTTCATTCTGTAAAATGTTTGTATCTTTGGTCGTGGTTGTGATAAATCTCTGACCTGCCCACAGGTTGAGCGCATTGTGACAGTAATGGCCAATCCTCGTCAGTACAAGATCCCAGACTGGTTCCTCAATCGACAGAAGGATATCAAGGATGGTCGTTACACACAAGTCCTGTCCAATGCACTTGATAACAAGCTGCGTGAGGATCTGGAGCGACTGAAGAAGATCCGTGCCCACCGTGGTCTGCGTCATTACTGGGGGTAAGCAGTTTGGATTGCTTTATCGCTTAGCAGTTCACGTGAACATTTCACAGCAAACATTTTTATTGTTAGCCTGTGGTGAGGCGATAATGTTATACGATGGCTTCAATTTCTCGTGGCACTTTTAACCTTTTGGTTTGGAAAAGGTTGCTTATGTTGGGAGACAATATACCACATCTTATCAGTCATTTACTTAACACCCCTGTAACCAGGCAAAACTGCAAGATTTCTTACTATTGTCTATTCATTATTGCATTGTCAGTCAAGTTTTTTTGTTTATTTTCAGTCTTCGTGTCCGTGGTCAGCACACCAAGACAACTGGACGTCGTGGTAGGACTGTTGGTGTTGCCAAGAAGAAGTAAATTTTGACATGGACTTAAGCAAATAAAGTTATCCAGTTAAATTTCTGGTCTTGGTTGTCTGGTTATGCTTGGCCATCTCTTGTGCGTGCTGCTGCTATTTTTATTAACACTGTTATCAAATAGACATTTGTATTTACATCTTAGGGTCTCAGGGGAAGGTAAAGTTAATGTAAACAGTAAAAGTAGTTTATAGATGCTGCTTTTCAGAGGTTCTAGTTTTTGCTTCCACAATTTGAAGGTCAAATAATACTTATATTATGCACGCTTAACATTTCTTGTCGCTGAGAAGGCAATAGCCATAGTTGATCTCTTAAAATGTTTTAAAAGAATGCACCGAAGACAGGAGACTATAAACACAGCTTAGATCTTTTAACATTTAAAGAAGTCGACCCTTTCTTCTGCCAAAGCGCGGAGTGCTGTCAAATTTCTTTAACCCTATCTTCAATCATTCAGCCTTCGTTTATTGGAATTGGTGGCGCCATGTCCTGGGTTCAGCTTTCATCTGTTATTTCCCTGCCTGTGGCATCTGTTAACAGCACTTGCTGCCTTTCCGTGATATATCCTCAGCTGCTGGCTTGACATAAAGCACTAATTCCTCCCTTACAGAATTGTAACATTAAACATAAGTCCTTATATTAATGTTAGGTGCATAACTGGCTTTACAATGCACAAAACTGCAATGTTGACACATAGTTAATGGGAAAATGAGCTGGTGCAAACAGAGATGCATGCCCATCAAATTTATCGAATGTAGCTGACAGTTGCACCTGGTATGGTGTTGGTCTGATAAGTTGTTGTAATGAAGCTAAACTACTGATGTGACAATACAACCTCTTTCAAGCATCATGTACCAACAAATGTTAAACCAGGATGGCATTGAGCATTTCCTTTATTGAGCACCATTATTCCTTCTCTTCACAACCAAGAAAAAAGTTCACTCATAGACCCAGTTCAGTCTTTGGGTCTGACTTAAGCTCTGGCGTCAGCAAGTTGTCTGATGCCTTCAGCATCTGAATTAAGTCAGGATTGAAAGGGAACTTATCTCAAGACAAGTCTGATACCAGAATGGAGGTTGGATTAAAAAATAACGCATGGAATGTTCTGTGATACCAATCTCCTGACTTGCTTAGCATGCATCAAGATGACACGCTGCCACACACCCTGTTTAAACTACAGACTTCAATATAAAGTATTTCACTACTGCAAACAGTATTAAACCATATGTTCTTTTTTACTGTATTAGAAGCCTTCATGTACAGCTGGCACCTATCAAAAGTCCACAATCTAAGCAGCAGTGGAGTTAAATTACTATGTAAAGCTTTGATCTTACTAGCTAATTAGACTAATCGGACTCGATTGCTGAAAGGGTGGACCACCCGATGACGTCTCCCTTCATTAGGAGCGATTTCCCTCGCCGCATGGAGACAGTGTGTTGTCCACATGAGTCCAAGACTGTTCATTCATCCAGTATGGTCGTTCGGACCATCCTCTCGGTGACGGCGTATGGGTCAGCATTGGCGGCGGGTCGTCGCTCTTCTAGGTAGCCACAACCATCCAGTTCAATCTGCACACAAAATCAAAATGAAAGTTTATCTGAGAAAGACTATAAAGAATAGCCGAGGCGGAGATTCAGCACTGGTATTCAGTTGACATTCTTAACTAAAGCCAACACTTAAATGTCCACTTGAGTTTGTCCTTATAGCCTAGCTCGGGTTGAGTTTATTAAAGATACTAACTGGGCTTAAAATTCTGTTTCCTTTACCAGATACACCCATCGCAGTTGCTAGAGGTTTTGGAAGGAGGGCTAGACTTAATTGCTAGCTACCTCTCAAAAGTAGATAGCTAGTTGGACAACTTCTATTTGGTTGCAATATTCACTGATGTCAGTAGTTAAAATATAGGGCAAGCCACCTGTGCTTTTCTGCATTAACTTTCGGTTAGCTTTCAAGCAAACTTCTAGACAACTCACCTGCTTGGGGATGCGGATGGTGGCAGTGCGGTCAGCTACGCCCCACCGGAACTCGTCGATGCGGCATGTCTCGTTGCAACCTGTCAGGCGCTGCTTGTTGTCCTCGCCGCCGTGGATGTCGTACACCCTGATGTGTTCGCCAATGCGCCTCTCTAGCTTGTCAATGGCTTCTTTGATGTATCTGAGCACAGAGAGACCACCAGTCAGCTTTCAGCCCTTTTCTCTCTGTAAACACTTGACCTATTCATAGGAGAGGGACATTGTTTACAGGTGAGAGAGTTGGGGCTCTTTCTGTGCGTTGAGTCGTTTACCATTCGATTAATTAAGACTTAAACGAACGTGCGATGATTATGTGACAGGAACATCTTACTTACACTATGCCCCCCGGCTCTCTCATTAGCTTGGTGCTGAAGTTGCAGTGAGCGCCGGCGCCGTTCCAGTTGCCGTACATGGGTTTGGGGTGCAGGCTTGGGATGCAATTAAAATCCTCGGCGATGCGATGAAGGAGGTAGCGCGCCACCCACAGCTGGTCGCCCATCTCTATACCCTCGCAAGGTCCCACCTGGAACTCCCACTGCAATCAGACACCTGATTTTCTTTTTACCACTCGAAGCATGTCTAACATATGACTAACTGGGTGCTTGCTTACTTGTGTAGTTTGACAGGAAAGTGCTTCCGCCTACAGACGATCCCATACTATTCCGGGAGATGGATGATGGGAGGCGGTCTGGAAGGAAACTTGAGTACCTGGGAACAAATCCTCAACGGCCAGCCCTGTGAACGTGTGTCACATACATGATATACCGAGAAAGTCCCGAGACGAGATCTGAACCAAGAACCTTTCAGTTCTCACTGTATTCGTGACAAATGAGTTTTTTAACCACTACACCAGCGGTCGCCCTAATAATTTAATGCTAAAGTGTGCCTTGCCTTAAACAGAAACAAAACAAAGCATTTCAGGTGCCCTATGGTTTTTCTGTCAAATTTGCCTAATATTTGTTGGTTCCCGCAGCTTGTTGGTTGCTTAGCGTGTTTTTATTTTTTCTTCTTCCCTGTCCCTTTCAACCTTCCATGTTTCTTTATTTGCTTTTAGCTGTTGTGTTTGCAACCTTCACCTCACAATGCCTGACAAACACACACCCTACCCTGACCACTGTATCGGGAATTCCCACTATTACATTTCACCTTTTCAGTGGCTCGTCGATCGAGGGTTTGTCTGTCGCGTTGACCGCCAGGGTCCTTAGCCAAGCTAGCTAGAACAAATTGCCCTAGTGGGTGAGTTTATGAAATTTGCGAACAGCAGCCGAGATTCCTTCTCCACCTTAGCAAGACATGCTCAGTTCATACAGTACAATGACAAATAATTCAGCAGTCCTGGTATCTACCACTATAAACGTCACGACTGACCTGCGAGGGCATGACCTCGGCGTTGATGCCGCTGATCTTGATGCCGCAGTACATGCAGGCCCGGTAGTGCGCCTCCACCACATCACGGCCGTGAATACGGGTGGGGCCGATACCACAGTAGTAGGGACCTGCCAGGATGTATTCGGCGATGATCATAATGTTGATAAAGCTGATTGTCGTTGTGATTATTATTATCATCGTCTTAATTAAGTTGTCCCAGTACTAGTCTGACATGTATTTGTCTTCTACATGTTACACACGTTAAACTATCAAGTTGAGCTTAAGCGTTCAAATAAATAATATACTTAAGTACTTAAATGTTTAATCTTTTACCCTGTGGTTCTGGATAGCCGTTTTTTGGCCACCCGATAGGGTACCTCTCCGTGTCCAGGAGCGTGTACTCCTGCTCGATGCCGAACCATGGCTTCGCTTCCTTCACCTTTGGGTGATTCATCACAGAGTTGCAGGAATGTCGTAGGTTTGACGCTGGAAACAAAGGTCCAACAAGTTTCAACATACTTTTTGGTATCGGGGGCGGGGAGGTTAATGACCTCCACACCTGGCCTCAGTGTAAAAAGAACTAATGGAACGTAAGAAACAATAAACCACCACAGCCTGCACGAACACGTGTGTTTTCACCCAAAGTAATAAAATGTATCTTCCTTGGTTGTTTGGATGGTCTAGTTAACTGTATGAAGAAGGCTTGCGGATATATGTCAACAGCTCCAGTGAGTGCTGCCTTCTTTCTCGAGTGTTAACAGTGTATTTTCCCTTCCCCATAGCTGTAGCTTAGTCCAGTTTAACTTACCAACAGGCTTCTGGTTCTGGCAGTCCAGCACCTCACACAGCACGAGCTTGTTGGGTCCTCGTCTGAAAGGGTCCGGGAATATTGCTACTGGCTTGAGGAAGGTGTCCGAACAATGGGGATAAGCTTGCGAAGTGCTTGACCCATCGTAGTTCCACATCAGGCAGTCTTTGACATCATAGAAACTCAATTGTGAAAATTATGAAAGCTGAGGAAGAAACATCTTTTTCTCGACGATTGTGACGCATAATAATGGATCCCTTTGTGATAAATGTTTAGGGAATTTCTTATGTTCTACTTTCGTCATGAAAAGAAGAGAAGGGAGACGGACCTTAATAGTAATAATGCTACAGAGAATTTATATAGAGCTTTCCAATAATTCGCTTTAAGTGCTTTACATAAATAATAGATAGACTGAATAACCAACAACCAATATTCGCATATAACAGACACTCATACAACATGCACTACAGTCACATAGGACAACACACGTGCGCACACCCACCCGCATATAAACCAATACCTTTAGGTCCTCCCGGCACCTCATACACAGTCCTACATTTGCTCCGAAGTGTCTCCCCCGTGGAGTCGATCCACATGTACTCGAGCTGTACGGGGTAGCCGGACTTCCGCTCGGGTTCCGGAGGCCCCTCCTGGGGTAGCGTCAGGTAGTGCTGCAGCAACTGCTTGTTGGAGCCTGGGGTCTGCGAGATGTTAATGTATGCCATCCTGCTCCACTGGCCGGGTGCGCTCTCCTTCCAAGACCGACGACACTCTTGAATCTTGTGACATAGACCATTCATTTGCTTACTTCAGATATCATAGTTCTTTCATTTCGTTGGAGAAACACACACATACAGAATCATTCTATCACTCTCCCCGGGAGGGATGAACAAACAGACATGTACATGGAGAAAGACACCGACACAGAATTCTTACCTAAGTCTCGCTACGATGAAAGATTTCCACGACGATCACCTCACTTCCTCAAACAGGAAGACAAGTGCTGACCGAGGGTCCAGCTGTGGAAATTTACTGGCTGTTTACTAACACGATGTCTATAATCCGAACTTCCGTGAGAGTGCTGGTCAAAACACATTGTTCAACTGCAGTGTGTAGTCATTGTGTTTATGAACATGCATCGAATCTATAACTGTTGTCCTGTTTATTTTTTTCCAACGTCCGTTGGCCTTCCCAGGCAAGGCGTGTTTTCCAGGCTAGTGTTTCGCAGATTCCACAGTCGTGTTGTGAAGCGTGGCCGGGGAGTTGTTGATATATGCTCGTGTCCCGGCGAAAGCGGGTTCAGCAACCCGGATCTTGTGTAGTCATAGCACCGAGGTTAACATGCATGTGACTGCACAGATTTCAGTGACGCCATCACACACACACACGCGCGCACGAACACCAGCTTTGCACGTGCGCACGCACACATGCTGCAAATGAGCGTTTGCATTCACAAATACGTGCTCACGCGTGTACACACATTTACATGAACGAACTCACACACGTTCACACAGAACACGAAGGGGAGAAAGAGGAACATACATCGATTTAACAGCTCAGCTGTCACTATAAATAGACTCAAAAGCCCCAGGACACATTCCGGATTGACAATATTTATGGTGTAAGTTCCTTTCCTTCCTCCCCACCCCCACCCAGTGGCGCAGGCTTTGGGGAGGGGTGGAGCAAACTCCATATTGTGTTCCCCTGTATCTTTTTTGAAGAGGCAGCTCTTGCCCCTCCCCCTGTTTCCTATGCCGCCTCCACCACTACGCAGTCTCCACCACCACCACGCAATCTCCACCACCACCACCACGAACACTTTCTACCACACACACTGAATCAAGTTCAAGCACCAGACATTCATGGCGACCCACTTAGCATTGCCTGTATGAAGCACGCGATAGGACACAAGACAGTCAAAAATCCCTTCTTTCTTTTTAATTTTTTTTTTTTTTCTGTTGCGTGGTTTATCTGCTCTCTTACCCCTCCTCCCCCCTGATTATTTGTCCTTGTGAGACTACCTTTTGCTTCTCGTGTTTGCGATTGAGCGCTTTTCTGTCAGAATGAAGACTGGGTTTTTCAAACCCAGTGCACGCTACTGTGAGTCGATTCACCAGCAGCTGGAAGGGTCTTTGTCATATTATTTTTTCAGAAATTGAAGTCTGAATGCACCGCCCTCATTCTGGTAAGCACAGCTGGAAACTGTACAAGAACACATCCACTTAGATGCATCACATTTATTTATCTGCATATTTTTGCTGTCAATGCGTGGGGTTCCTCTACTATCACGAGCTAAGTGTTCAAAAAATGGGAGTTATTTATCAACGGTAATTATCACGACTGATAATAGGGACTTAGAAACTTTTAGACCAGTGGTGTCCTTTTCTTAAAAATATGGTCACAAAGCCACACAAAGGTCACTGGGTTTCTGTCGTTTTTGAGTGTTCCTGAATTGACAATTGATAAAATTACAGGTCAGACCGTCACGCAAGCTGTAAATATTCATCACAGTTCGCCACTCGACACGGTGCAATAGCACATGTGACTTGACTGGATGAGGTCACCAGACGAGTTCAAATAATATCATGTATGTAAATGTTCCACGGCGCAACTTGTCACGATCACGAACTTATATTACTAGATTGCTGGCAGACGATTTTTTTTTTCCAGTTAACTACTAAAACGAGGTATGATACTACAAAGCTTCCGGTTTATTCATATTTTCAGATTAACTACTAAAACGAGGCATGAGACTACAAAGCTTCCGGTTTAGTCACATTATTTGCTTAGGCTCGCCAAGACTAGCAGCGAACTTCGCAAGAGGCTTAGCGTTGGTCTTAGCAGACAGACAGCAATCCACATATACACGTCCATGGATTGGTGAACTGGGTACATGTGATTTTTCTTGTTATAAGCTTAACGTTTTAATGTGTGTTTACGGCATGATGCATTCTAGAATGTTTACCGGCATAAAAGATGTATTTTAAAGGCATGAAGTATTATACATGGTTTACACGCAGAAAGTATTGTACAGTCATGACATAGTGTGGTCTGTCTACACAAAGGAGTAGAGGCTGCTAGACAATGACTAATGCATGTACATTGGTTGGTTACACTAAAAAGCACAAGAACCACGCGAAAAAGCATTAGACAACTAAACAAATAGTTCCAGCGTGTCAACAAACTTTCCATCAGTCCACCTCAGTCAACGCAGTCACTCTATCAGTCCTACCAGTGACCAAGTAAATGTGAAGAATTTGCATAGTAATTCTGTACAAGAAAAAAAACAACGTTCACGTTTCACCAGTCCTCTTTTCATTCTTTCTTTCATTCGCCTCTCAAAAGAAAAAAACAGAATTCAGAAAGATAACGGTTACGGTTGTCTTATTCGAACAATAATGGTAAAGTATTTTGATAATGAAAACATGATTATTCTGCGCCTGAGCGGCGGAAACCTCTGGAGGAATGTTTTTCTTTATTCAAGGGAGGAAACTTCAGAATAAAAGTTTCCAAAAGCTGAGTCATAATTATATCGTCCCTTACAATGCGGGTATGGTGGCGTTAAACCATTTAATAGGAGTTAACACAGGTATTAGTCAGATACTGGTTAACACAGGTATTAGTCAGATACGGGTAGCTCCACAGGCACAGCCAGAACCATAAGCCACGTGACGAAATCCGATGTCCTCAAAGTCACGTGACGATGACTTCACCGGTGCGCCTGGCGTACCGGCGTCGTCTTGAAGCTTTTGCCCACAATGTGTACAACTCGTTACGATCCACACAATCTAGAATCCAAGGATATCATTGACCGGACAGGTAGTACACTGGCCTGCAGGTCTCCTTGTCAAGATTGGTCGACTTTGCTGATTATTACTTTTAAGTATGCACTTTATATTTTTAGTGTCACGATTTTTCAAATGCTCTTGCCAACTCATCCAAAGTCTTAACTTCCTCTTTCATCAAACTTTCCAAGATCTTAAAGACTTTTCCATGAATCTTCGAAGAGCCATCCCCTCCCTAACCACCACCATAACCACCACCTCCTCCAGATCTGTGGACTTTTCCTTTCAATACTAAAAGCCACCAACAATACCCCATCACCAAATCTTTCACCCTCGTCTTCACAAACTATTGGCTGTAGACTTCTGACCTTCACCAAGGATTGTCCGTCCTTGCTCCACGATTATCTTTGTTCAGTATTATCTACCCTTGTAGGCTCTTGGTCCTGGATTGTCGGCCCCTTATTGTCACCTACATGCCCTCGTTGAGGATGAGGGTGCGGACCATCATCTCAGTAACGGCATATGGGTCGGCGTTGGCGGCCGGTCGTCGTTCCTCCAGGTAGCCGCAACCGTCGAGGTCAACCTGCAGGTCAAAGACGGCGATAATAACAACAAACCCTTGACAACTCAGTAGATCGCGGACAAGACGAGCTCGTGTGTGTGTGTGTGCGCTTTTCTTTAAAATCTTTCTTTATAACAGATTAAGCAACAGGCTTGCCAACCACTTTCTCCTATTTCTCTTTTTTCGAGGAATTAAATTCTGTGTTTGTCTGCTTGTCTGTAGCCAGTCTGTATTCCTCTCTCTCTCCTCATACACATACACATACACATACACATACACACACTCTTTCTCTGTATTGTTAGGGGCCGATAGCCTAAATAAAATATTTGATTCTTTCTCTGTACTGTTTCTCTTTGCCCCCTTCTCTCTGTCATAAAGGATTTTCATTGAAAATTCTTTGGATTGTACTAACAAAACTTCCCTCATCGAACTATATCTACATCTTAAAGACCTACCCCCAAAAAACCCGCAGGAAACATACAAACATTCAGTGTGTGATGTCCGTCGGGTGAACATGTCCCCAGTTTGTGGACGCAGACGCTAGGTGAACAACTCACCTCTTCGGGGGAAAGAAAGCCAGAACCTCACCTGTTTGGGGATGCGAACACTGACGGTGCGGTTGGCCACACCCCACGTGCATTCGTCGATGCGGCACGTCTCGTAGGCACCCGTCAGGCGTAGCTTGTTGTCCTCTCCGCCGTGCACGTCATACACCCGCATGTGCTCTGTAATGCGCCGCTGCAGCTTGGCAATGGCCTCGTGGATGTACCTGTCCACAGAACACATCCGTGTGATCCCCGTAGAGAATCGTTATACCGTGTCAAAAGTTATCATAGTTGTATCTATGAAAGTTTTCTCTGGTTCCCGTTGGAGCTTTTACGCCGATTCATCGTTTAGGATAGGCAGGAAAAAAAGGTTGTCGTTTGTTGTCTCAAATGGAGAAAGAAGAAACAAAACAGAAAAAGGAGGAAGAGTGACTGTCACGTGACAGTATAAGCTGTACTCACGGCATGCCCCCCGGCTCCCTCATGACTCTGGTGCTGAAGTTGCAGTGAGCGCCGGCGCCGTTCCAGTTGCCGTACATGGGCTTGGGGTGCAGGCTGGGGATGCAATTAAAATCCTCGGCGATGCGATGAAGGAGGTAGCGCGACACCCACAACTGGTCGCCCATCTCTATACCCTCGCAGGGCCCCACCTGGTACTCCCACTGCAACACCGTGACTAACAGTTTCACACTCAGAGGACGTCCCGCATCGCTGCTCATTCAAACTTACTCTACCCTAAACCTAGACTAGAATGTGGAACAGATAACATATAAGCTAGTGGTTACAACGGCATCTGACCGAATTGCCCACTAGGCTGAGGATCACCACAAGGAGGAGATGAAGATTGTACAAACAGTTCGAATGTTGTGTGTGGGAGTGGATGGCGGGGGTAGGGGAATTGTGGAGTGCTGATGAGTGATGCGGAAGCATGATGACATCCCGACTGACCTGCGAGGGCATGACCTCGGCGTTGATGCCGCTGATCTTGATGCCGCAGTACATGCAGGCCCGGTAGTGCGCCTCCACCACATCACGGCCGTGAATACGGGTGGGGCCGATACCACAGTAGTAGGGACCTGCCACAATGTTATAGTCTCGTTTTGATGTCAGAAAATAAGTCCAGCTGTTTGAATGATGCATGACTTATCTTTTCTCTCTTTCTTACACACACACAAAAGAAGAATTACCCTGAAATTCTGGCTCACTATCAAACTGGCATGGATAGAAGAAGAGAGAGCTACCCTCAATTCTGCCCCGTCTGACAGGCACAGATAGGAATGTAAAGCTACCTTCTGTCAGCCAGGTATAGACAAAGGAAGAGAAAACTACCCTGAGGTTCTGGAAATCCATTCTTTGGCCATCCCAACGGGTACCGCTCCAAGTCCAGCAAAGTGTACTCCTGCTCGATGCCAAACCAAGGCACGGCAGCCTTGACATCCGGGTGGCTCATGACGATATTGCACATGTGCCGTTTGTTGGATGCTAGCAAAGGCAGAAAGGAAAAGAAATAATGAGGACTGAACACTTTTCACACCCCAGTCCCTTCCCTTTCTCTCAAACTTAAGTCCCCCAACCCCTCTTTCTCTCTCTCTCTAAAGCTCACTCCCTTCTCTTATCCTCATTATCCTCTTGATGTTCCCCCCACCTTCAACGTCACTCCCTTAACATCCCTCTCCTTACTCACTGTCTACAAACCATGTTGTTCTCAAGACATTTACAGCTAAAAGAAACTGCTAAAACTAACCCACAGGCTTCTGATCCTGGGTATCCAGCACCTCACACAGCACCAGCTTGTTAGGTCCTCGTCGGAAGGGGTCCGGGTAGATAGCCACCGGCCTGATGAAGGTGTCGGAGAATTCTGGAACGGCTTGCCCAGTGTTTGACCCATCATAGTTCCACATGATGCACTCTGGGGAAAAATCTCACAGTGCTGTACTATGCTTTAGGAGCAACTACCTTACACATAATGCACCAACAAAAGAAATGGAGGGAGGAGATGATGACGATGATTATTATTATAATTATTAACTTGAAGGTGTGTATTCTAAAAGAACATATACACACATATATATGTATACCTTCAGGCCCTGCCGGCACCTCATACACAGTCCTACACTTGCTCCGAAGCGTCTCCCCCGTGGAGTCGATCCAGATGTACTCGAGCTGTACGGGGTAGCCGGACTTCCGCTCGGGTTCCGGAGGCCCCTCCTGGGGTAGTGTCAGGTAGTGCTGCAGCAACTGCTTGTTGGAGCCTGGGGTCTGCGAGATGTTAATGTATGCCATCCTGCTCCACTGGTCGGGTGCGCTCTCCTTCCAAGACCGACGACACTCTTTCTAACGGTGCGTTCACCTGCATGATCATTAAGATTTCCTTATAAAATTCAAGACTACAACCTTTCTGTAATCACAGATCAAACACTATGTTACCAAAAAAAATTCTCATACTGGAATGTACAACTTCTATGCACTTTAATTTTCGACAAGAGCAGATGACTTGGTATTATCCGCCCAAAGCAAGATGTCATAATAAAAACATCGGAACGTGACTTGTGCAATACAAATATCACATTTATTTCTAGCTATTGTCCGTCTGTAACAAATATGATCCACAAATATGTCGAATATTTTACGTATGTAGCGGTTAGATGACTGAAAGAGTGTACCAAACAGATTGCTGTTCACAAAGAACATGTAAGTATTATTATTCTTTGTCTAAGTTAAAAATAAATGGCACGACACAGAATAAGGTGATTTTGTTTCAGTGTTGTGTTTCAGTAGTCTGTAACAGAAACTTCTTGGGTGTGTCAGTAGAAAACAAACAAAAGAAATCAATCTCTTCTTGCAAGAGAGCTTCAGTAACCTGAACATTTTACATTCAACATAAACATTTTGAAAAGGATCAACTGACTGCAGTGTGATAATTCGCTTGCACATAAAGTGCAGACACAAAATAAAAAGGAAAAACTTCCTGATCTCAATATCGTAGTACAAAATCGTGTTTCTGGTAAAGAGCACGGAAGGTCTAAGTCACATCTCATTAAAGACAGAGAAGGAAAAAGAAGCAATGTGCACTCGAGTCATCTAAAAGTCACGAATTTTATTATTATTATAATGATCATATCGAGTTTTAATTTTCCTACCTCCTTTGTCGATGATGATGATTCGAACGTTACTGAGGCTTTTTAACTCGATCAGAAAACATCACTGTCACTTTAACTTTAAATTCTAAAGTAAACGACTAAATAAAAGTAATCGGGAGTTTACATCTGCTGAATTGCTGTATTTTCGAAGAACGAAAAGCAGACGACTGCAGCTACATCACACTCGAGCGCGAGGCGCATGCGCATGGCTTCCAACGTCACCGGCTGGCTTGACCCGCCCCATAATGAGGTCACGGGGAAGGTCAGTATGCTATTTATAGCCGATAAAACTCGGCCTCGAAGCGATTTTGAAACGTAGCGCCTCACCTACCTCGTGCTTTGGAGACACACTCAACCCACTTCGTAGCAGCTACAACTGTAATCACCAGAGGCGAGAGCCAGAAAGCTGATAAACTCGTTGGCCAACGTTCGTTTCACAGTTCACATACACATACGAAATCTTTCCGCCAATTACATCAGCGGCGGCGACTCTCACATCACTCGACGACGAGCTCTTCACAGACAGAGGTAGAGATAGAGTAGCGACGATTACCGCGTGGACACTTGAGATGTGCGACACGTGAGGCCACCTGCCATCGAAGCTACTATGTGCCACCCGTCTCTCCAACACGGACACACGAGAAGCCAAAAGCGGCTTCGCAAGCTTGGCTTTCGAAGCAGCGCTTTTCCGAGCCCGCTAGCGGGCTGCTTGATAAGCCGGCTTTTGGGGGGCCGCTGGTCACACACACGAACGCTGTTTCGGTCTTAAATTGTTTGTGCCTATATTTAGGCCATCTCGAGTCCCATAGCTCGCTATGGGAGTTAATTAATTCGATCAAATGAACGGTCTGGTCCTCGCTGAGGTTCACCAGAGGCCCTGTTGCTTTCACAGCCATGTGGAAACGCGTGGAAAAGTACAACAGGTTCTAAAGCGCGAAGCAGGCCGCAAGCTAAAGCGAAGCAGGCTTACGAAGCCGCTTTGGGGATAGCTTGCAGTGGTGGTCACACGGTAAGCAGGAAAAGCAGGGTTGCTTCGGAAAAGTTTCGCGCTTTTTGCTTCTCGTGTGCCCGCCGCTAATGGCCAGGCTACTCGGCGGTGCCTCTGATCTCTACCCCTCCTTTGTCCGGGTACAGTAGTAATTTGAGACGACTGGACACAAATAGTCAGCAGACCGAAAAAAGCGGTCGACATGGTCCGGGGGGGTTCCTCCCGTTCACACGATCATCTCGCCGTGTTGCGTGCCGTCGTTGCTGTGCTCTAGTGAGCACCTCGCGAAACTGACTATAAATGTCAAGTTGCGGTGTAATTGTAAATCTTTTGCCGGCTTAGTAAAGGAATCGGATTTACCTGCAATCGAGACGAAAACAGGTAAATTTACCTGCAGAGGAATGCCAAGGTATTTATCTTCTTTTTTTTAAAAATTGTTTATTGTCACCGATTTCTTCGTTATCCAGGCAACCAAACAGTTCAGGACCTCGGTGGTAGTCATATAATTAACTGCTTTATTATCGATCTGAAGATAATGTTAACTAATGTTCACTGATCAACACCAGGAAGTAGTTCTGGAAAGACTCGTCACCGGGATTAATTCCTCGATATCCCCTGATATATACATTGCAAAATATCTGGAGACCGCTCGGCCTGTTGTACCGGGAGACGAGCCTCTATTACAGAATAAGGAAAGAAAGGCAGAATGTGAGCAGAATATAGCTGTGCACCTCACTGCAAGACACATATAGATGTCCCCCTTACCCGATATACTAAGAGCCTCCTGTCTTGTACATAAAACAGCAGATAAAAAAAAATATCGGTGTGAGTCATAGGTAAGTTCATCCATAGTTGAGAGAAAGAAGCAGAGATTGCATTCTTTAAAAATTAAAACAATGACAATTTATCGCTCGCTTCTTCTCAACAGAAACAGGAGACAGTCAGAAATATGTTTTCTAATCTCACTATAATAATCTTATTTCACTTTCATAAACAAGGTTTGGCCAACGACAATCACAATCAATAATTGTTGACAATGTTTTCGCAAAAGTTTATTTCGAGCGTAACATGGCAAAAAGATTTGTTTACAAACTGCATTATATTGCCAAACAAAGGAGCTTAAAAGTGCATCACAGTGTATGAGCTGTGGTACCATATATCATAAATTTTATAACTTCGTAAATTCAACCTGTAACAATGCAGTGCTTCATAAACAAAGCTGTCGTGAACTTTCTTCAAAAGTTGTGATCAAGGAACACTGCTAGGAAATGCTAGTTAAATAAGAATAACATTGAGATTATACCTGTGAACAAGCATTGCACATATCAATACAAAGGCTATAAACTGTTAACTCGAAAATGTCTTGCTTTTTCTGTATATAAAAAAAAACAATCCTTTAAAATGAATGTAAAAAGTCTTTTTCCTTAGCTAAATGCAATTTTTTCCCTCACTAAAAACTTGTCATACTCTTCCCTAAGATTTTTCAAAGAAGCGATGGTAACTATTTCTCCCTCTGTCCCTCTCCTGGTATCTAGAAGCGTGTGGCTCTTTTATGTTTTGGGTTTTTTTTTTTTTTAAGCTCAGCAGAAAATAAATGAGTGTGGCTAAACAAAAGATGTTTAGCTCTCGAGTAGTTGAGCTAACCGTGGACAAAACTTCCGCTCAGCGGAAAATAAAAGAGTACATGTCCTAGACATAGTGACACAGAACTCCAGCCACTACACTTCTGACAGAGTATCTTTCTCTCTTATTCTCTCATTTATCTTAGAGGTGGAGTAACCCTGGATGCATAGATGCAAAATGACTGATCGTAATGCCGAGAGATGCTTACGGATGTAGATAGACATACGCACACATTTATGTAGTTCACATACACACACAAACCTAGCCATGGCAGTTTTAGACTTGTATACCTTCAAAAAAAATAAAAGTAGCCCGATATTTTACAAGTTTATCCAGGCAAGAAGGAAGGTTATTCTAGAACTTAAACTGGAACACCCACACCCACCACCACCCTCACACACACCACCACCCTCACACACATTTTTTAGAAACAGTTTAAATCTTCACAACCGCAGGAAAGCGAACTTGTAGGCAAAATGTTTCGAGGCACCACGATAAAATCCTAGCTAGTCTGTAACAGGTGCAAAGCTGTTCTAGTTGTTTCATTATTCATGCAACCTCATGCACATCGCTTTCTCGCCCTGCATCTGGAGACGTTCTACACCGCACGCCGCCAGGTGTCAGTAGGTAAGAATTGCATATTGTGTGGCGTACATTAGCCTGGTATCAATTGTATTGTTAAAGGACTAGCAAAGTACACTTTTTGTAATGATTGAGTAAAACCCAGTGTAAGATACTATTCCCAAAAATCTATGTGAATACTCCTCTTTGATTATCGGCAAACACGCCTTCAAGCACCACCATCTACAGAATAAAGTTAAATACTGTATGTCATGATATACCTGATCAGCTTATATTCACAGGTGTTCCCTAGCCCTGACAAGTGCTCTATCCTGACTTCTGTGTTGTTTACCTCTTTTGAAGGCGTGTATCTTAAGAACAGAAAGGGAATATCCATCCATATTTGGAGAAATAATATCTTGCTTTGGTACTTTTTCAATCATTAAAAAACATTGCGATCTACTAGTCCTTTAAGCACAATCTCGTTCCTGAAAATGGTTACATAAATTCCTCTTGCAGCAGTCAAAAGCACAGACATGTTTACGCTGCCACAAGGGGAGAAATGTTTACGAATTTTAAATGCATAATTCCATCCCAAGAAGAAATAATACCGATTCTATACTTCATGGTTCAAGCATAAATGCTTACGACTTCATCCCACATCATTCTGTCGGAAAAAGAAATAATGAAAATGACACATTCACACTGCACACCTCTGCTACAGGCAGAGATGATTACATATTTACATTATTTGCATGATCCTGCAGCAAGAAGAAATAATGATCACTGCACACTGCACATACTGTTAGCGGCTTTCCCGTGGATGTTTCTGAAATACTTTATCTTGTAGTGTCAGATTTTTCAATAGTCCGAAGCTATTCATACTCGATTTATTTAATTTTGTAGAGAAAGAAAAAAGCTAGACTTGCTGTGTACGTGCACAATTACTCAGCATCTCAAAGCCGTGTTAGTACTTGCCACACGCGCCTAGTACACGACCACCTAATCTTGCCATAAAAAGTTACAATGACAAGTAGTACTCGCCACAAATTAAGTAAAAGTTTACATTAAAAAGTGTTTCCTGCAAGAAAAGCCAAAGAATAAATAAAACATTGAAAATCTTTGTAAAAGGTGAAGAAACTGTATCTCATGACTGTAGGGGAGACAAAATGTAAGTGGCTCAGCAGCCACGCCAAGTGGAAGGCGATCTTGAACTCTGACCTTCTACTATTTTTGTAGATGAAAGACACCATCATATTATCTATGTATTTCTTTAGGAAGCCATCTTGACAACAATTATCAGCAAACGCTTTGCATTAAAAAAGAAGAAAAAAAAACCAGACATTGAACCCATTGCATCAAACCCCTTCATGTCGCCTCAGATAGTTGCGAGAGAGTCAAAGTCTTGTTGAAAATACACCTTCTGCATGGCAGAAGACATCGGTTTCTCAGAGAAGCCGAACTGCCGGAATATATCGCTGGCATCCACACGCTTTGTGCAGAAAGAGATGCGGAGCAGCCTCTCTTCATCCTCCTCCAGCCCGTGCCGCGCCACCTGCCTACCCACCCACGTGACCAGGCGCCGGAGGTGCGGCGCCAAGCTGACGTCATCAGGGTCCCCGAAGATGTGGGTGGTGGTGCAGACGGCGCCGGTCATAGTGCAGTGGGAGCAGGCGGACAGCATCAGCCCCTGCTGGCGACCTCCCAACAGCGAGTCGCTCACCGAGATGAAGGTGCCCAGCTTCTTTATGGTCTCGCGGTTCTCGGGTATCAGGCGAAAGTGCCAGCCACCCACGAGAAAGTAGCCTTCTGGAAAGAGGTAGGCGCTGCCAGCTTCGTCCAGGGAGCCCAGGAACCGGAAGAAGCTGTCCACGTCCAGTTCCGTCACGGCCTCTTCCGGTTGGTCGTTGGCATGGCCGAATGACTGCAGCGAGAGCCCTGTGGCTACTGTCGTGAAAATGAGAAAATCCTGCATCGAAAATAATAGTATTTACAATTTTACAAGTTTACATTTTTAGAAGGAGGAGGGAGGAAGAATGACGACTGTGACGATGAGCTCACTGATGTCCAAGTTACTAAATACTACATGACTGTATCCGAGTATATTGTTTACAAACACAGGTAGATATAAATATTACTGAGTGCGAAGAATGAAATTATTATTATTGTCCTCATCATTATAAGTATTCTTTAATGTACAGTTACTAATCAATCAAGTGTACTACTGACATAAAAAGATAGATTCATCATCTATCATTAAAAAAAATCCGATGAGCAATTTATTTTTGCACAAATTATTTTTCTTTTCAGAAAAAAGTGGGGTGCAATTATTTTTCAAATAACAGATTTAGGAAAAATGTGCTTTTTCACCTAATCACTTAATGAAAAATGAAGCCCACAAGAGCTTTGGATTTATTTTAAATGTGTGGGACCAGGCCATTGTGGCATAAAATACATATATAAAGCATCGGAAAGCATCGTTGCAGTAACTACTATGGAAACAAGAGGCTGCCGTGCATGGGTTTTACCCTTCGAAAAAGGATGTTACAGGATGCTTGTAACCTCGGCTTCGAGACCAATGCTGAAAGGTTGTTCATGGAGAAAAAGACGTCAACTGGCGCCCTCTGGCGGGTCGCAAACTCTCTGTAGATGGCGCGCAGAATGTGGATCAGGATACGGCGATTCCGAAACTCCGCCTTTATCCGAGCGGACCTTAGGGTCAAAGTTTGACCTCCGTCCGTGAGACAGCCACCGTAGAAGCCTACCTGTAAAAATTACCACGAGAAGAAACAGAACTGTTCACCTGCACTAAAATCTCAGACGTTGACTGCAAGAAGAAATTTTGGTGATGTGCTCTAGAACCTGAGGAGGCAAACCTGTGTTACTCGCATCCTGGCCTAAAGGGAAATAATTACTATTAAAACTGACAGTTGTGGACAGATGACACCTTGTTTATTCTCAATGCTCATTTAATACAATTAGTTTACTGCTGCGTAAACTGCAAAAAAAAAGCAAACAAACAAATAGACACCGTCACACAAGCCTCTGAAACTCGCTCTTTAAATTTTTTTTTTTTTTAAATATTCGCACTAGTCTGCACATTGTACAGAGAGTTTGATTCTCTCTCTATCATAAACATTATGGACACAATGTCATACGAGAATCTTACGCCATTTGCCCGGCGAGCCACTTACCACTTCACCGTCGACCTCGGCCAGAAAGTAAACATGGTTCGGATCTTCAATCACGTGATCGTAGGAGTAAGGGAGATAATCAAAGCCATGGAATGCGCCCGAGGCTGCTTCTAAGACAGCAGTTTTGTCCCCTTTCAGTGCTCGTCGGACTGTCACTTCAAGATGATTGGAATTCTTATCAGTCATGTTGGTCGTCTGCACAGATGAGAACATGGATCAAGACACGGAAGTCTCTACTGGAATACGAGGAAAAAGCTTCGACTACAGCTTTGTCCTAGCCTATATACCACTAGACCACGTGGCCCCTGTGACTTACATCAACTTGTTTTAACGCTATCGCGACCACATCGCACAGCGCTATACTCGGGTACCTATGACCTAACTACCACCCCTTACTTTCTCGACACCTTTCTAGCTCCCTCATTCAGCACCGGTGTCCAGTCAGTGGAAAGAAAGCAAACGCTGTACTCCGGCCGTTTACTTGATCGACTTAACCCTGACATCATGATGGCGGTCCCCCTTACGTAAGCTACCCGATTCCCAGGCTTAGTTAATGCCTGGGGGAGTAAACATTCATACCCCTTTTGTACACATCCTGGTATCGCCCCAGGGCGAACGCTGCCCCTCTGTAATGTTTTTATTACTAGCTTCGGCCCTGTTTTTCTGGTTTTGAACCCGGCGGGTTAGTGACAGTCGGTTTGTTCACACACACGGAGAGACCAATCGACTCATACACACATGTGCACAAAAGTAAATATATCATGGACTTACCTATTCAGACACTAACAGATTAACACATATTCATTCGTGCACACACCTATATAATAGTTGCATACATATAGACACCTGCCTACATACATATACAGGCAGTCCTCGGGTTGCGTCAGCCCCGAGTTACGATGTTTCGTGGTTACATCTCCCATTGACTGTATAAACTATAAAGCCTTCGGTCGTAAACGTCGTAACGCGAACTTTGTGTTTCATTTCATTATTAAACTAGTTTATGTGTTTTTTGATAATTACTATGTCAGGATACAGTATGTACGTATGTTCCGACTTAAAGCGAAATTCGGTTTACGACACGAAGTAGGAACGGAACAACGTCGTAACTCGAGGACTGCCTGTACAGGCACATACACATCTACATACTCTGACATATGTATAAATACATACATGTACACACATAAATACACATATACACATGAATACATACATTTACAAACATGAATGCACTCTCCATCTCCCTCACACACACAAGAGAGTATATAGCTCTCACACATAAATCCAAAGATCCAGAAAATAAGTCCTATGCAGCAGCTTAGGGTTTTATTTTCTTTGTAGAAAATTCTTTCCCTAAATCTTTTTAGAAAGCAGTAGCTCGTTACCAGTGCATGCTGGTTCGACTCCCGCTGCAATGGCGGCCATGCAACACGAGTCGTTCTCTCAAACGGATAACACTTTTGTCGACAACATTCCAGAGAGAGGCAGTGTCGTCAGAATAAAGGTACTTTCGGAAAAAAAAATAGCTGTTCGCGAACTGATCGATTAGACAGGATGCGGAACAGGAGGATATTTGAAGGCGCAGACAGCAACAAGAGCCTACTCCCAATGCCAAGGCCAGTTAGACTAGAAGTGCCACATCCTTCAGAGGCACAAACCACTTTGATCATTAACCTTTTCATATTTTTTTTAAAGGGATAAATATAACAAAGAACATACCGAGTGAAATGGCGGTGATAATTTCGTAGACAGCGAGAAAGCTCAGCAAGCTCATTTTCCAAATAAATTATTGTGGTGCAGTAGCTGTCTGGCTTCAGTGCGCCAGTACCGTAAAAGAGTGAGAGAGTGAGAGAGAGCCCCACGGGGTTGTTTTTTTTCCTACTTATCTTCTAGCACGTTACCTAACGAGCTACAGTTGTAGATCACTGTCTCATACCTCTAGCCCTTTCATCAGTTTGCATTTATCCTGTTCGTCAGCCTTTTTCACCTCCCGAGCGAATGTGAGTCGACCTGCTTGCGTGGTTGAAGTGTTTCTCTCTCTCTCAGGCGAAATGCAAATATAAGCTTCGCCTGACCGCGCGCGCAGCGAGCGAGAGTTGCTGCGGTTAAGGTTGCGCTGACATCGCGCCTTTTTTTTTTTTTTATCTCGGTCACAACTGGGCAACAAAGAAAGACCCTCTCTTCCCTTTTGAAAGGAAATCATTATACTACCACACACACAAAAATCTATAAATAAAACAGCTGGTAATTAGTACAGCCTCCCGGGCGTGAAAAAAATTCAGCGAATTGTAACGAGGATGTTTACATTCAATATATATATATTAATTTTATGATTTCAATTCGAAAACAAATGAGTAAACTGGCAAAACAGAACTACAGCATTGCCAACAATAAAGCCATATAAATAAAGTGGAATTGTGTGTGATCGTTCTCTTTGAGTAGTCCCATCGATTACCAATGAGGGAAAGATATAATCTTGTCAGTAGCAGGAAGAATGGATCTGGTTTCAAATTTTCTGTGGTTTAATGCACTAAATATATCTAAGTAGTGTACAGGTTTCAAAGTAACTTTAATTGACATCTGTAATGTTTAAGTACTCTGATTCTAACATGAGCTTCTTTTTTTTCCACTAGGAATCAGACCATCATACATTTTAAATAACATAATATTTATTTTTAATTTTTACTTACAAAGTAAATTCTTTACTGATAAAAAAAATCAACATTTTGAAAAAAAATCTTTAATGTTCGAAAAAGATAACAGATGAACATTATATAGCTTAAACGGTTCAAGATGTCATAAGTTGGGTATCGACAAAAATACATTTAACAAATAACTGAGAAATGAGAAATATATTTTTATCGATATATTCCTGTCTGAACAAACTATCTCTTACTCGAACGAAAAATTTCCTAAGCTGTCTGCAGTATCTGCAAGCTTTCATGGCAATTAGTCAAACTATATATATATTCGAAGGCTACTGGTGTCAGGAGAAGTAACGAGCTAATGCCAGACATGATGATGCAAACACCTCGCAGCCACCGCACCGCCTCTCTTCTCTGCAAGAAGAAGAAATGGCCACAGCTTCCTGTTCTCGATATCCTAATTTTATCATCCCTTGCAACCTGGATACGGTTCCATCACAGACGGAAAATAGTATGATACATTCGTTACCTGCCTCGTTCCTGCTTCAGTGAATCAAGTTCGCTGTGTTGGTGGAAGCTACTGGTCCTGTTGCTCGTCACCATGACCTTTTCTACACGCGGTCCGTCACGAAGGGGGTCGCTGGCTGCATGGTTTTGCATGTGGGGAGGGGCGAGTGCTAACTGTCGGAACGGCGGGCTGTTCTTGGAACAGCGCGTATCGCTAGGCAACGCTTTGTTCGCTGGGACGACGCACCCTTTGCTGCACTTCGGGTGGTGACGGGAAGAGGGAGAGAGGCGCACGCGACTTCATGCCACGAGGGATGTAGCAGCCAAAGGTCATTTTCCAAAGCAGGTGAAAATCAAGATCTGAACCGAATGGCCACGCTTTCTGCAAAACAAACCAAGAGGCACGTATCCGTCCATCCGTCCATCCTCTCACGTGACTACGAGGTAGAGGCGCTCGCAAGAACGCACCATGGAAGGAGAGATCGAGTCGCTTGCATTGCTTTCACCAACTAGGATATAATGACAATAAAAACACGCTTTTCTCTGAAAGCCATAATCGCGATGGAACAGCAAACGAGAATCCTGAAGAGGGAGGAGAGGCAGTCGGGTTGCCTGATGGAATCGTCCCGAGCCGACAGTGGAGGCTTATTATCATGTCTGTCTGTCTCTCCGCTTTTCTCCTTATTTGGCGATGCGGCTGCGCGTGCCATCGACAGCTGCTCCCCTCCCTGTCCCGTTCGCCTCCTGCTGCCACCACCTCCACCCATTCAGCGATCGCTAGCACGCGTGTGTGAGCAAAACTCATTCGCTCTCTCACTGTCGTCCCTCACTCCATCTGGTGCCGAGTGAATGTAGGTCAAGCATTCAATGGACCAGGGAAATCTGAGGACACATCAATGGGAAGGTGAATGCATGTAGGTTAGGATTTTTTTATTTGTTAGGGCAATAGGGCATACAATGCCTGCCCCCACCTAAAGGTATAAAGGTCGCTCCCTGACCTTTTTTTTTTAAGTTCGTTTGAGGAATGAGGTGTTAGAGACCGCATTTTTTCCTGGGGGCTATAGCTTTTTTTTTTTTTGTTGTGAGAGCAGTATCAACTCTCCTCGCTGCATTACCCTTTTCCATCACGGGGACAATGAACAAGGGTATGTAGTTCCGCTTCGTATATCGTCACGGCCTGCTGAGCGGTGAAGTGAATTGTGGGAAATGTAAGTGGTACCAGAACTGTGCTATGCCAGGGGAAATTAACCCTTTAAGTGGGAATATTATTGATGAGGAATTACGTGGTATGCATGTATGTCAATGATAACCAAATAGGAATTAAAAAAACAACAACAAACAAACTAGCCGCCCGGACATTTTATGAACAGGTGGGACACGAGGTCAAAAGCGGGACTGTCCCGCCTATATTGGGACTGTCTGGTCACCTTAGATATGGTGAACATGCAAGTAGATTCCTAAATATGACATTTTAGTTCCTCTTCAATCTTTGCTGCTTTCGTCTTTCGACAGAGTTTGGTTTATAATGATCGCAGCTGATGTTACAAGTCTGATTATAGACGGGTACACCAAAAACACCATGTGTATGATCTGACTGATGATGTAGAAATAATAGACATAATATAAAACATCCAGTAGAGGTTCCGATTGTTGGTTTCATTTCCACCCTCCCAAAGTTTATATATTCAACAGATTAATTGGAATATAAAGAGATTGAGTCGTCTCTGTTTGGTGTCTTTAGTTGCCCTTCATCCAGAATTATAGTGCGGACCATCATCTCAGCCACGGCGTACGGGTCAGCATTGGCGGCAGGTCGTCGCTCCTCCAGGTAGCCGCAGCCGTCCAAATTCACCTGTAGACCACAGACCACCACATACCCAAATATAAAATATACGGACAAACTTTTTATAATTATTTTTGCATTTGTAAGATTCCAGGCTTCAAGTTTATTCGATAAAAAAATTCATGAAACAAATTACTGCAATTGCCTAGAGATTATGAGACCGTTTGAAGTAAATTTCTTCCTGTCCGTCAAATAAAAATATGACATGGTCACATGTTTGTCCAGCTTTCAACAAGAAAATTCTGTTCTATCAAATTTCTTTTGTAAAAGACCAGTATTTATCTCGCCGTTGTTTTGTTTGTTTGTCCCTCAAGGATTAGCTCTTAATGTGAAATACGTGTCGCTCACCTGTCTGGGGATGCGGATGCTGGCAGTCCTGTCAGCCACACCCCACCGGAACTCGTCGATCTTGCATGTCTCGTGCTCACCAGTCAGACGCTTCATGTTGTCCTCCCCTCCGTAAGTGTCGTACACCTTGATGTGTTCCGGAATTCGTAATCTCAACTTCTCTATGGCTTCATGGATGTCTCTACATAAAGACAAATGCTTGATGAATCTTTAGGTTGCTTTGGAATGAGCACTTAGCCTGGAGTTAAATATACATGCCTACAAATATCTCCATATGCAGAAAGCGTTAATATTGTGCTGTCACGTGCGCACGTTTCGTTTTATGGTATTTGCTACTCAGATTTTGTTTTCAATAAAAACTGTATATACCAAACAGTGGTGCATCCTCCGATAAATTACCGGCTAATAAAATGATTTGATTAGGTTTGCCTTGAGACCTTTACTACGGGTTTTTACTCGCTCTGACTCGGTCAGCTAAAAGGCTTCGTTAATAAAAGGCTTCGTTAATCTCTATTGCCAGTGGAAAAGAAATGATTAAGACTTAAGCTGACCTCAGTCCGTCAGGCTCTCTCATCGTCTTGGTGCTGAAGTTACAGTGAGCGCTGGCGCCGATCCAGTTGTCGTACATGGGCTTTGGATCGAGGGTGGCAATGCAGCCAAAATCCTCAGCGATGCGATGAAGGAGGTAGCGCGCCACCCACAGCTGGTCGCCCATCTCTATACCCTCGCATGGTCCTACCTGGAACTCCCACTGCCATCAAATATTTTGTTTCTTTAAGAACAAATAATCTTCCATAAAATTCCTCAGAAGGTATTCACAGGGCTGGTTGATTGGCTGTGATATAGCATTGCTGACTCGACGTAAAACACAATCTATTACCCCCCACCTTACACACACAAAACATTGCAGATTAACGTCTGGAAGTTTCGAATTTGTTTTTGGAATGATCAGCCGAATTGACACTAGTTTTCGATCAGTTAACTGGAAAAAAATTGTCCTAGCGTATGAAAAAGACCAAGAGAACTAGAAAGTTAGAGAAAAAAAAGTAGCTACGTCACGACTGACCTGCGAGGGCATGACCTCGGCGTTGATGCCGCTGATCTTGATGCCGCAGTACATGCAGGCCCGGTAGTGCGCCTCCACCACATCACGGCCGTGAATAAAGGTGGGGCCGATACCACAGTAGTAGGGACCTGCCACACCGTCATTGCTTTTACTTCGGGGTTTATTCTAAAATGTTCGATTGTTGCTGGACCCACAGTTATTGATTTTTATAGAGTAATTATTGTTTCGTACTTCCTCATATTACACAGTAATGTTGACTTAAGATAGTTGCAGTCGTAAATCGTAAACGCAGGTATTCTCATTGACTTAAGAAAGACCGAGGAACAGACCCCTTCTAAAGAAGTACTGGAAATTGAGGACCCAATTACATCAAAATTTGTACCCTGAGGTGCCGGAAATCCGTTCCGTGGCCACCCTAAGATATACTTTTCCATATCTAACAGAGTGTACTCCTGCTCAATGCCGAACCACGGCTCCTGGACCTTCACCCTGGGGTCATCCATAACACGTTGACAGGAAGCCCGTCTGTTTGACTCTGAGAAGAAAAAGAGAAGAGAGTGGGTGATTTTTAGCAAACAATTTGCAGATTCAACAAAATATGTCACGTTAAAACAATACGCAGTACAGTAAGAATGGAAATATTTGTATTTATTACAATAAAGCAACACACAATGTTACTATGTAGAGGAAACTAATGGCCAGCCACTTTTGATTTATATCTGTCTATCTATTCCTCTTCGTGCATCAGGTTGCACACAAGGCCTCAACTAGAGTCCGCCACCGATGTCGATCGGCTGAAACCCGCTCTAGGTGACCCCATGTCCAGCCCTTTCCTTTCATCTCCCTTTCCACTGTTCTTCTCCAAGCTTCCTTTGGGCGGTCTCGTTTTCTTCGGCCGTCTGGAGTCCATCGTAGGGCGACTCTGGAGAGGTCTGCTGTCTGCTGGCGGAGCACATGTCCAATCCATCGCCAACGCCTTCGTTGAATCTGCGTGGTGATGGACTCGGTTTCAGTTCTTCGGTGGAGTTCTTCGTTGGTGATGGTCTTTGGCCAAAAGATGTTAAGTATGCGCCTGAGGCATCTGTTTTGGAAGACGTCAAGCTTGTTACTGATGGTTTTGGTCATCTTCCATGATTCTGATCCGTAAAGGAGGGTGCTGATCACATTTGACTTGAAGATTCTCAGCTTGATCTTCTGGCTGATGTTTTTTGCCTTCCATGTGCTCCTGAGTGAGGCGAAGGCCTGGCTGGCTTTCGCCAGTCGGGCTCGAATCTCCACCTCCGCATCCCCGGTGTTTGACATTTTGGACCCAAGATAGGTGAAACTGTCAACTTGCTCAATCTCTTCTCCATTTAGTTTGATGCTGTCTTGGACTCTGGTGTTCACTCTCATACTTTTCGTTTTCTTTGTGCTGACATTCAAGCCAAGGTTTCCAGCTGTTTCTGAGAAGGCCTTTGTTTTTTCCTGCATGTCTTGGTGGCGGTGTGACAGCAGGGCAATGTCATCGGCAAAAGTCCAAGTCTTCCAGCGTTGTTGTTGCTGTCATAGTCATGGTCCATCTGATCCCTCTCCTCTCACTGTCGGTGGAAGTTTTCATGATCCAGTCCATGGCCAGGATGAAGAGGAACGGTGACAGAATGTAGCCCTGCTTCACCCCAGTACTGACGTTGAAGGGGTCTGTGAGCTCTGTGTCACAGACAACCTGGGATTTGAAAACACTGTACAGCATTGCAATGACCTGAACAAGTTTTGCAGGGACTCCATAATGCCTCAGGATCTTCCATAAGGACTCGCGGTGGATGCTGTCAAAAGCCTTCTCCAGGTCGATGAAATTGATGTACAGCGGTGTGTTCCATTCGTTGCTCTGCTCCAGAATCTGTCGCAGAATGAAGATGTGTTCAGAGCAGGATCGCCCAGGACGAAATCCTGCTTGTTGTGGTCGGAGGTCTTTCTCAAGGGTTGCCGTCAGTCTTTACAGAACAATCTTGCTGAAGACCTTGCTGGTGAGGGAAAGAAGTGTTATGCCCCTCCAATTATTGCAGTCTCCAAGATCTCCTTTCTTGGGTAACTTGAAGATGAGTCATGTCTTCCACGCAGCCGGGAGCTGCCCTGATTCCCAAACTTGCCTGAAGATTTCAGTCAGCTTTGGAGCTGTCACATTCACATCTGCTTTCAACATCTCTGCTGTTATTCCATCTGCCCCTGGTGCTTTGCCACTCTTCATGGTCTTAACTGCTGTAGTCACTTCTTCCAGGCTTGGCGGGTCTGTGCAGATGTCAAGGTCTATAGCTGCTGGCTGGATGTCTGCAAGCTGAGGGGGATCTGGTCTGTTCAGAACTGACTCAAAATGCTCCCTCCAGCGCTGTAGTTTTCCTGCCTCTCCCTCCACTACATTACCGTTCACGTCTTTCACTGGCACATCACTGTTCTTAAACCCGTTGCTTAGCTGTTTGTTTATCTTGTACAGTGTCTTCAGGTCATTTTTACTTGCTGCATTTTCTGCTTCATCTGCCAGTTTCTCTATGTGGTCTCTTTTGTCGGTTCTTGTCATCCTCTTTACCTCTTTGTTTAGTTTTGTATATCTTTGTCTGTGTTGTTCCTTCAGGCGTTCAGATCTGGTGCTGTTGATTCTTTGTTTGGCTGACTTTCTCTCTTCTATCTTCTTCCAAGTCTCTTCTCTGATCCACTGTTCTTTCTTTTTCCGTTGGAAGCCCAGTATTTTCTCTCCTGTTTCCTGTAAGACTCGATTGAAGTCGTCTAAGGTCATCTCTTGTTGGTCTCCTAGAGCCTGGAACCTGTTCTTTACTTCCATAGCAAAGGCCCATTTGGTGGCTGGATTTTTCAGTTTGCCAGAGTCCACTCTCCGCTGACGTGCCTGTTTTCCTCGCGATCGACGTAGCTTCAGAGAAACTGTGGCTGTCACAAGAGTGTGGTCACTGGCAATGTCTGCTCCTCTGTAGGCTCTAACATCTTGAAGTGAGCTCCTTCATCTTTGGTTGATGATGACATGGTCTATCTGGATCTTTGTGATCCCATCTGGTGATGTCCATGTTGCCTTGTGGATGTCTTTGTGTTGGAAGAGTGTGCCTCCAATCAGTAGGTTGTTTTCTTCACAAAACTCTGCCAGTCTCTCTCCGTTGTCATTGATGGTACCAATTCCATGCTTGCCCATGACATGCTCCCTGCAGGTGTTGTCACTTCCCACCTTGGCATTGAGATCACCGATGATGAGCAACATATCGTAGGCTGGAACGCTCTCCGAGGCTGCCTGGAGCTGATCGTAAAAAGCATCCTTGTCTTCTGCCTCAGAGTCATTTGTTGGTGCATAGCAGGCTAGCACAGTCAGCTTGGTCTACTTTGAGTGGAATCTTGCTCTTAAAATCCTGGGTCCATAAGGCTTCCATTCCAGCAGTGCCTTTTCAGTTTTCTTGTTGAGGAGTAGAGCCACTCCTTCAGAGTGCTGAGAGTCTGATCTTCCTGAGAACAAGATGGTATGTCCTGACGCTAGTCTCTTCTTTCCCGTGCCGGTCCATCTGACCTCACTGACTCCCAGGATGTCCAAGTTGTAGTTGTCAAACTCCTTGACTAATTGAAGCATCCTGGCAGTCTGGTACAAGGTCTGGACGTTCCAGCACCCCACCCTCAACTTTTGCCTCGGCTTCAGTAAATCCGCTGTCGGGGCGCCAGCTCCCTTTCGGGTTTGGCTGTCGTCCGTCATTAGTCCAGTCACCTGGTGTGCTTCATTACCTCCGCCATCTGTGACGAGTTCTCTGGTTTTAGTTTCGGTAACATGCTTTTTTTTTTTAAATGGTGGGGTTGTTAGCCCTACCACAACCTAATTTACCTCTAGGTGAGGTGTCCACCTTAGTCGCCTCTTACGACATGCCTGGCTGGATGGCAGGGACCCTGTTCTTACAATGCTCGCTAGGCAAGCATACCCCGGGGTCCCACAGGGGTTTGATTTATAGCGTTTGATATTTTGAAATGTGTTTTTGAAAGTCTCAGATCTTTAAATACCTGTAAGTGCTTTCTTTTCTTTCTTTTTTTTTTAGGCCACGTGGCTTAGCTCAGTATAAAAGAGTTTCTCGAAATGTTATTTTATTCTCAAAGCACATGCTTAGAAGTGCACTCAGAGGGGTCATGAACGTTTATGGATACGCCTAATTAACATTTGGTACCAGATTTTTCCATTGGCACTGTGGAGTAATCGCATGGTGCCATATCCCCATATAATTATATTTCTATTTATTTTTAACAATACACTTTGGTTTATCAACATAAAGGATCCAGTTTGGTGTGACTTGGTTCATTTTGTTCATGATTATACTTCTTTGTGTCCTGAGATACGGGGAAATAGTGTTTGTTGTGTAGAGTTATCGAGTTTTTGTGTGTGCTCATGTAATTTACAAGGAAATTTGGTATCTGTAATATATATAATGAGGCAAGCTGTGCTTAGAAAGGTGTTAAACATACCGACAGGTTTGCGGTTCTCGCAGTCCAGCACCTCACATAACACCAGCTTGTTGGGTCCACGTCTGAAAGGGTCCGGGTAGATGGCCACAGGCTTAATAAAAGTGTCTGAGGATTTGAGGTCAGCGTGCCCAGTGCTTGACCCATCATAATTCCAGGTCAAACATTCTGGAAAAGGGTATTATGCTCTTATTAGTTAAATAAGAACACAAAAAAAACCAACAACCATTTGTGCCGCGAAAAAAATGGGTACGAGAGGGAGGGAAAGATATTACGAAGTATGGTCACAATATGTACTCATCGACGAAGATGACAAAAAAATCAAAAATATTCTATCTATCTATCTATTCCTCTTCGTGCATCAGGTTGCACATAAGGCCTCAACCA